>WNWK01012505.1:0-59350 GCA_009830355.1 Cherax destructor
CAAGTTGAGAAGTTCAGATTCAGGAAGGATATAGGAAAGCACTGGTTTGGAAATAGAGTTGTGGATGAGTGGAATAAACTCTCGAGTACCGTCATAGAAGCTAAGACGTTGTGTAGTTTTAAAAATAGGTTAGTTAGATAAATACATGAGTGGGTGTGGGTTAGTGTGAGTTGGACCTGACTAGCTTGTGCTACTAGGTCAGATTCCGTACTAATTCCCTAGTGGAAGTGACCTGACTACCTGGAGTTTACCGGGAGAAGGTTAGCTCCTTGTGGTCAGGTCTAAGCCGGTGAGTGATGGACTTGCCTCGCAAGGGTCAGTAGGCCTGCTGCAGTGTTCCTTTTTTCTTATGTTCTGATGAAATACACCTCCTCCCCTCAGTCTTTATATCCTGTCATCTACTTGTGTGTTTTGTATTATTAGTTAAAAAAATTATGTAGCAAGAACCACAGTTTAAAAAATACATAACTATCATCTCACTTCTTAACTGTTTATATTTTATATCATGAAGAGAATTACTCTGCAAACATTACCAAGGTGAGCATTTAATTTTGAATCAACTTTGCAACAAAAGTGTCGATAGATGCTACACAAGCCAGAAAAAAATAGCCCAGAAATAAATGACTTCTCGTTTTTTCTTAATCACTTTCTGTAAAATATATTTAATTTTCTGTGGAAGATAGTTCACATGTTCTCTGAGTGATTTTTTTCAATTATCTGCGAAAAATTATTTAAAATTTCTGTTAGAGATTGTTTACGTTCTCGTGAGAGATTTTTTCATGTATTCTTTAAGGTTCATTTTCTTTGAGAGATAGATCATATATTGTGTTAAAGATTATTTTATTTTATGAAACATATTGTTTGTTCACTTTCTTCTGTGAGTTTACATGTCGTTTTGGGCCGACACATGGGTTCGAACTCGCTAGTCGCAGTGTTGTTATTGGTCAATTCCAATATATATATATATATATATATATATATATATATATATATATATATATATATATATATATATATATATATATATATATATATATATATATATATTTCAACATGCGATCTTAACAGTGCAAGACAAGACAAGCCACGGGGGTGGAAATATTAGGCTCAGTACTTTCACATTTCTCAGTGCGTCATCAGGAGCTGTGCAATGCTTCGAGGGCGCCAACAGGAGAAAATGAGGGGAAGTTTTTAAAGCATGGTAACGTAAGTGGCACCTGCCGTGATCCCTATGAGGGAGAGGAGGCCAGACCAAATGCCAGCCACTACCGGTCCCCCCACACCGCATATGGGGAGGGGTGGGGAAGACCCCACAGACAGCATAAGATAGAGTAACTAAGAGATAGTTAATAGCCAGCCCTAAGCTTCTAACCGCTGGGAACAGGTCATGTGACGTAAGAAGTTCCTAAGGAGCTTGCTAGATACATACAATGTGTGGAAAACAAGGGGCAAGGAACAAGAAAAGGAGGAAAGCACAAATAAAGGTAAAAACCAAGGAGTGGAAATAAGAGTGGAGAACGTCATTCAGAGCAAGTCGGAAAAGACCAAAACATGGGTACATAACACAGAGAAAATTGAAAGGGAGGAAAAGAAAGCTAGAGCAGGAACAATCGAAAATGAAAAAAAGGGAAGAAATGCGCCTAGATGAAAGAGAACGAGAAAATTCAGATCAGGCGGCAGAACTTGGGAAAGACACAAAATCAGTAAATATAGGCAGTCAGAACATTTGCAGATACTATGCAAAAGATATGTGCTTATATGGCAGAGCTTGCTGGAATAAACACCAGAAAATGTGTGAACATGTTGAGAAAGGGAAAATGTTGCTTTGACAAAGAGTGCAGCAGGTACTTCCACCCAGGGATGTGCAAAGCTTCAACACAGTCCAGAGGATGTTATGACCTGAGCTGTTCAGACCATCATATAAAAGGAACGCAGCGATGCAGCGAAAGCAGAGAGAGGGAAATTGAACAGCAATCTTTTTCAGACATGAAGAGAAACGATCGGACAAAAGAAAGAGACAAAAAGAGGAATGGTACAGATGGGACAGATGGGCAGCAAAATATTACATACCAGACCAGGCATCAGCCCATCAGGGCCGAATAAACAATCAAATGCAAGGTCAGGGGCCATACCAGATAGTACATCACCAGTGGTACTAATCAAACACAAAGCAAAAAAAAACATCCCAAATGGTAATTCCTGCTTCATATTTGCAAATATTCAGAGTCTGAAATTAAATAAAAACGACAAAGTTAGTTATGTCAGTGGTTTTAGAGCAGGACGATCATGCCTCTCACAACTGCTGAACCATTATGACAGAATTACGGAGGCATTGGAGGACGACCAAAACGCAGATGTGATTTACACAGATTTTGCAAAGGCGTTTGACAAATGCGATCATGGAGTGATAGCGCACAAAATGAGGGCCATGGGCATTACGGGGAAGGTAGGCAGATGGATTTTCGGGTTCCTAACACACACAACACAAAAAGTAGTAGTACACAGAGCAAGATCCAGCATCAGTGAGGTCAAAAGCTCAGTGCCCTAAGGCACTGTCCTGGCACCTCTGCTGTCTCTCATCCTCATAGCAGACATAGATAAAAACACTCTAAAGTCACTACGGTAGAGGACAATAAAAATTACAGGAAGACATAAGCAGGGTTTTCCAGTGGGCAGTGGAGAACAACATGACGTTCGTTGGTGATAAGTTCCAGCTGCTTAGGTATGGAAAGAATGAAAAACTCAAAAGGAACACTATATACGAAACGCAAGAGGGTCACCAAATAGAACGAAAGGAACACGTAAAAGACCTAGGAATAATTATGTCAGCTGACCTTTCTTTTAAAGACCATAACAAAACAAAGATCACGAGAGCCAGGAAGATGACGGGGTGGGTATTGAGAACTTTCAAAACAAGGGAAATAATGCCGATGGTGACACTCTTCAAATCGCTAGTGCTCCCTCACTTAGAATACTGCTCTGTGCTGACGGCCCCGTTCAAAGCAGGATAAATATCAGAGCTGGAACAAATACAGAGATCGTTTACGGCTCACATTGAGCCAGTGAAACATCTAAATTACTGGAAATGCCTTCAAGTCTTGAACACGTACTCACTGGAGCGGAGGAGAGAGAGATATATGATAATATATACCTGGAAAGTACTCGAGAACCTGGTCCCAAATCTGCACACTGCCATAACAACATACTGGAGTGAGAGATATGGGAGGAAGTGTAAAATATACCCAATGAGGAGCAGGGGTGCTGTGGGGACAATAAGGGAACACTGTATTAACATCCGGGGTCCCAGACTATTCAACATCTTACCAGAAGATATCAGAAACACTGCTGGAACAAGTGTAGAAGCCTTCAAGAGGAAACTGGACACGTATCTTCACCAGGTGCCAGATCAACCAGGCTGTGATGGACGTGGGGCGCTGGATTCCAGCAGCAACAGCCTGGTTGAGCAGGCAAGCACCAGACGAGCCTGGCCCATGGCCGGGATACGGGAGTAGTGAAAATCTCGAAACTCTTCAAAGGTATAAAGGTATAAGGTATAATAGTGGATCATCCACATACAGATGTAGCTATTGTGTACAATCTTCTAACTAATGAAATAGATTATATTTATAGTGAGCTTTGAAGAGTCAGAGCGAACACAGAACGTATGTATACGAGGAAGGTAAATAATTTCATAGCACAGAGTGGCTGGACCACATGCAAATCCGGAGTTTGTAATGAACTTGTCTAGCAGAGAATTAAGTAGTGAGCAGCAGGCAACACTAGTGTTTGGATTAAGTAGTGAGCAACAAGCAGCACTAGTGTTTGGATTAAGTAGTGAGCAGCAGGCAACACTAGTGTTTGGATTAAGTAGTGAGCAACAAACAACACTAGTGTTTGGAATACGTAGTGAGCAACAAGCAACACTAGTGTTTGGATTAAGTAGTGAGCAACAAGCAACACTAGTGTTTGAATTAAGTAGTGAGCAACAAGCAACACTAGTGTTTGGATTAAGTAGTGAGCAACAAGCAGCACTAGTGTTTGGATTAAGTAGTGAGCAGCAGGCAACACTAGTGTTTGGATTAAGTAGTGAGCAACAAGCAGCACTAGTGTTTGGATTAAGTAGTGAGCAACAAGGAGCACTAGTGTTTGGATTAAGTAGTGAGCAACAAGCAGCACTAGTGTTTGGATTAAGCTTTGCGCCAACAACTAAAGATGGGAATTATATAAACATAGCAAAAATTTTCTTCATGCTAGAAAAACATGGTGACCTGACGCCCAATGCATTTAATTTATGTAAAGAGGTGTTATATGGGACTTAACTCCGTCCGGTGGTCCCCAACTGCCCATTAAGGTTCACTAAAACCTACAAGAAGCTCAGTAACGACCAGACATTGCATCTCTCGAGAGGTGATAAATCCAATATTGTTGTTATTTTAGATAAAGTTGAATACTTAGGTAAAATGAATCATTTATTGAGTGATGATGAAACTTACGAACCGCTTGTTAGGAACCCCATTGACCAGGTCAATAGCCATTTCAATAAACGTCTTAAAACGTCATTGAAGGGAAATTATGAACTAATTAAAGACTTGTCAGCGAGGTCGGCAACTCCACCGTATCTTTATGGGCTGATCAAGACTCATTAACCCAGTGCCTCCTTTTATAAGTTCAGTAGGTTCAGCAGCATATAACTTATTTAAATGGTTGGTTAAACTTTTAACTCCCATGGTGAGGAGGGTCTCGGAAACGCCTGTTAAAAATAATGTTGACTTTACTTAAAGGCTCCAGAAAATAAATGTTTCAAACGCCTTTACCCTTAAGAGTTTAGATGTAAAGTCCTGTTTACCAGAGTCACTGTCCCTAACTTGCTTACGTACCTTGAAGACCTACCCCATGAATGTAATAATTGATCTGATTAAACTTTGTGTTAATGATTGCAAGTTTGTGTTTGAAGGCAAGTACTATGCTCAAAAAACAGGGCATGGCTAAGAGAAATCCCCTCAGCCCCTTACTCAGCAACCTGTATATGAAATTCTATGAGACTAGAATACTTAAAGATATTCTCCTAAATAATGCTAGGTGGTTCAGACACATAGATGATGTCCTTTACCTTTGGTCTAGACATCACAATATTGATGAATTCCTACCTAAACTCAATGGTCTGGTTCCTTCTATTAAGTTCACAATAGAGCATGAAATAGATAACACTACACTTCGTAGACGTTTTAATCCATCGCATCGACAGAAGATTCAAATTTACAGTCCACAGGAAGACCACCAATGTGTCGTCATACATTCAGTACACTTTGTAACAAAATTTCACTTTTGTCCAGTTCATGGGAAATAAGCATCATTTCACAATTCTTTATAACTAAACAAAATTTAAAAAGCAATTTTAATTCAAGAACTTTGCTTTTGTGATCAGGACACTTGTGGAACACTGTCAAGAAAGACTGATGTAAAACTATTATGTTCTAGTGACCAAACTATGATCTCACAGATGCAGCTGTTGGGAGGAATCCTCACTACCCAACCCAAACAGACCTCAATGACCTTATCAGAGATCTTGGTTTGACAAAGTCAAATGATGAGCTTTTGACTTCAAGGTTCAAGGAGTGGGACTTGGTGGATGAAAGTGTGCAAGTGACAAGCCAAAGAAAACGTCACCAACATTTCTCAAGCTTCTTCACTAATGAAGACAGGTTGTGCTACTGTAATGATGTATCAGACCTGTTTGATGCAATTGGAATTGCCTGAAGTCCAGATGAGTGGAGACTCTTCATTGACAGCTCCTCCAAAAGCCTAAAAGCTGTACTTTTGCACAATGGGAACAAGTATCCATCTCTTCTCTTGGCTCATTCAGTGTATCTTAAGAACTACAACAGTGTCAAACTTCTACTGGAAGCTTTGAACTATGATAAGTATGGCTGGGATTATGAATTAGTGATGATACTTTAAGCACATTCAGTTTACTGTGTAAACACAAACCCTTTTTCATATAGCAGTATAAATATTATTCTTTAAAGGGGTGGATGGATAATCCACCAGAAGACCTTAGTTATAAGACCAGTAAGTACCTCATAAGACTAAGACCCGCCTCAGCAAACACTTGTCCTGTTCCCTGACAAATGAGGCCTAAGCTACCTCATAGGCTGAGGTCATTAATGTTTAGTCAGGAAATATTATGTACGAAGAGTCAAGTCTTTATTGTGATATTTCTCGACAATTAGTTAGCATGCATTTATGCTTTGTTTTATGTTAAGGGCGGTTGTGTAGAGTGCACACCAATGCAAGTGTTGTGTAGAGTGCACACCAATGCAAGTGTTGTGTAGAGTGCACACCATTGAAAGTGTTGTGTAAAGTGCACACCAATGCAAGTGTTGTGTAGAGTGCACACCAACGCAAGTGTTGTGTAGAGTGCACACCAATGCAAGTGTTGTGTAGAGTGCACACCAATGCAAGTGTTGTGTAGAGTGCACACCAATGCAAGTGTTGTGTAGAGTGCACACCAATGCAAGTGTTGTGTAGAGTGCACACCATTGAAAGTGTTGTGTAAAGTGCACACCATTGAAAGTGTTGTGTAAAGTGCACACCAATGCAAGTGTTGTGTAGAGTGCACACCAATACAAGTGTTGTGTAGAGTGCACACCAATGCAAGTGTTTTGTAGAGTGCACACCAATGCAAGTGTTGAGTAGAGTGCACACCATTGCAAGTATTGTGTAGAGTGCACACCAATGCAAGTGTTGTGTAGAGGTCACACCAACGCAAGTGTTGTGTAGAGTGCACACCAATGCAAGTGTTGTGTAGAGTGCACACCAACGCAAATGTTGTGTAGAGTGCACACCAATGCAAGTGTTGTGTAGAGTGCACACCAATGCAAGTGTTGTGTAGAGTGCACACCAATGCAAGTGTTGTGTAGAGTGCACACCAATGCAAGTGTTGTGTAGAGTGCACACCAATGCAAGTGTTGTGTAGAGTGCACACCAATGCAAGTGTTGTGTAGAGTGCACACCAACACAAGTGTTGTGTAGAGTGCACACCAATGCAAGTGTTGTGTAGAGTGCACACCAACACAAGTGTTGTGTAGAGTGCACACCAACACAAGTGTTGTGTAGAGTGCACACCAACACAAGTGTTGTGTAGAGTGCACACCAACGCAAGTGTTGTGTAGAGTGCACACCAACACAAGTGTTGTGTAGAGTGCACACCAACACAAGTGTTGTGTATAGTGCACACCAATGCAAGTGTTGTGTAGAGTGCACACCAACACAAGTGTTGTGTAGAGTGCACACCAACACAAGTGTTGTGTAGAGTGCACACCAATGCAAGTGTTGTGTAGAGTGCACACCAATGCAAGTGTTTCTATGACTCGCATATTTAAAATGAAACGATTGATTAGGATTTTTTTTCTAATTTTTAATTTGTTATGTCATTGCCACAAATGTAAGTAATTGTAGAAAGTTGAGTTTGGATTAGTATTGTTTTCTTGCTTGTAAATTAGAGGGTCTGTGTGCACGTAACTGTTGGGTAAACGTGTAATTTATCAGAGCTTTGTAAATTAGATGAGTGCAGGTTTTAGCAGTCATTTCATTTACTGTATGCGATTTACGAGGCGAGTCCTGGCGCTGTCTTGAGATGGTTCTGCTCCCTCGTGGACACTGGTGTGTCCACTTGTAGACAGTGGACACGCTGAAGCCGGTCGCTTGAGCAATGCCACGGAAGGTCATGCCACTCGCCCACATGTCCATGAACATGGCACGTTCACTCCAGCTTGAGTGTTGAAACTTACGTCTTATCCTCATTATATTTTCTCTGTAAAAATTAAATAGAAATATTCGCAATGATTCATTTTATGGAAGATTATTAAAGTTTTCTGATTACTTATAAACGAAACGCTATTTAATATATAAGCAAATCGTGTGCATATATCTATGTCGTGCCGAATAGGTAAAATTGGTCAATTAGCAAGAGCTCATGGTTATGGGAAATCCCCTCATCCCCTTACTCAGCAGCCTGTATATGGAATTCTATGAGACTAGAATACTTAAAGATATTCTCCCAAATAATGCTAGGTGGTTCATATATATAGATAATATGCTTTGTCTTTGGCCGAGAGATCACAACATTGATGAGCTCCTACCTAGAATTATTGTTCTGATACCTTGTATTAAGATCACAGTAGAGCATGAAATAGATAACGCTCTACCCTTCCTAGACGTTTTATTCCATCACATCGACAGATGATTCAAATTTACAGTCTACAGGAAGACCACCAATGTGTCATCATGCATTTATTATTATTCCAATCATGAATCTAGGGTTAAAAGAATTGTTTACAATGTTCCAGAGAGATATGCGTATTTGCAGTCCTGAGTACATAGATGATGAAATCAACAAGATATTTAACATAGCAACAAAACTGTCAGCTAGGAACACTTTCTATAAGACTGAACCTAAGGAACGCCTGACAGGAAAAATGTATTGGTTTTGCGATAAAATGAAAATTTGGTCTGCTTGCGTGACGCACCTAAAATACTCAATATAAATCTGGCTTTCAAAAACACTGGGACAGTGAAACAGAGATTGATTAAAAACACACCACCTAATAATGTAGGTGGTGTCTACAAGGTTCCATGTACCCTTTGTCCACTCTCATCCCAACACCAGTACTCAAACAGGACAGGCCAGGTGTCGAATGCGGTCGTTAACCATGTCAGCTCTTGCAATCACCCCCGGGGTGGGATGACGCCCAGATACTTGTACCCAACAGTTCCATCATGGAAAGAAACATAATTGAGTCCTCTCTCCTGAAACATGATAGGAATGCCGTATAAAACTCAAATCATTGGCTGTACAAACTGGAAAGTTATTTAGTTGAGCTTCGTGATGTTTCGATTATGTTCGCCCAGAGTCTGCAAACTGAACATCATGGTACGCCCCTCGTGAACGTCGATATAATCTATAACATCTTGTTAAGTCCGTTTTGAACATCGATATTTATTATGTCGGGTCTGCCTTGCCCGTCGATATAACCCACTCAGCTACTACTGCATACAGGTATCGTAATGTTACAGGTGGTCTAGGTGGTGTGCTGTAATACAGGTGGTCTAGGTGGTGTGCTGTAATACAGGTGGTCTAGGTGGTGTGCTGTAATACAGGTGGTCTAGGTGGTGTGCTGTAATACAGGTGGTCTAGGTGGTGTGCTGTAATACAGACTGAAACCTGAGTAATATAACATCTGTAGTAAGGAAGTAGTCATGGGGGTTCATTTAGGTATGGGTGCACATGTACGATAATACTAGTATAACCCAAAAAGAGATGCAGAGTGACCTATTGAGGTCCTAACCTATCTAGGTACAGCGGTACAAGGTACACATAGTTGACTGCAACATGGTGATTGCAACTAATTTAGTGGTTTACTGAATTAGATTGTTAGTAATATTATAATGATAATGATAATAATAATGATATTAGCAGATGATAGTGGATAATAATTATAGTAATGGGTTAAAAATCAGGCATTGCCTAGTTGTTATAAGAAAGAAAAGCCTGAATAGGTTAATTCAGACAGGAATATTAATTGACACTGAGAGTATTTCCTGAATATTCTGGGATGTTCTGTGTCACCGGTTGACAAAATGAGGATTTATTTCACCTAAATAATCCATTATTGTAATGTAACTTCTTACGTCACATGTCCTGTTCCCAGCTGTTAGAAGCTTAGGGCTGACTATTAACTGTCACCCAGTTTTTTCACCTCATGCTGTCTGCAAACTGTGGGGCCTACAACACCCGACCCCATATGGGGTGGGGTGTGAGGGGGGAACCAGTGTGTGGTTGTCATTCCACTTTCCTACATCAGTCAGAGGCTGGTGCTACTGCTCAACCATACTCCGAAAAAACTTACCCTATTTCTCCTGTTGCTGCTCTTGCAACATTGCACAGCTCCTGATGACGCACTGAGAAGTGTGAAAGTACTTGAGCTAAAGATTTTCTCCCCCATCGTGGCCTGTCTTGCATTGTTTTGCTTATATATATTTTTTTTATTATTAACACATCGGCCGATTCCCACCAAGGCAGGGTGGCCCGAAAAAGAAAAACTCTCATCATCATTCACTCCATCACTGTATTGCCAGAGGCGTAATTACACTACAGTTATAAAACTGCAACATTAACACCCCTCCTTCAGAGTGCAGACACTGTACTTCCCATCTCCAGGACTCAAGTCCGGCCTGCGGTTTCCCTGAATCCCTTCATAAATGTTACTTTACTCACACTCCAACAGCACGTCAAGTATTAAAAGCCATTTGTCTCCATTCACTCCTAACAAACATGCTCACACATGCTTGCTGGAAGTCCAAACCCCTCACACAATAAAACTCCTTTACCCCCTCCCTCCAACCTTTCCCAGGCCGACCCTTACCCCGCCTTCCCTCCACTACAGATTTATACACTCTCGAAGTCATTCTATTTTGTTCCATCTCTCTATATGTCCGAACCACCTCAACAACCCCTCCTCACCCTCTGGATAATAGTTTTAGTAATCCCGCACCTCCTCCTAATTTCTAAACTACGAAATCTCTGCATCATATTCACACCACACATTGCCCTCAGACATGACATCTCCACTGCTTCCATCCTTCTCCTTGTTGCAACATTCACAACTCATGCCTCACACCCATATAAGAGTGTTGGTATAACTATACTCTCATACATTCCCCTTCTTGCTTCCAAGGACAAAGTTCTTTATCTCCACAGACTCCTCAGTGCACCACTCACCTTTTTCCCCTCATCAATTCTATGATTCACCTCACCTTCATAGACCCATCTGCTGACATGTCCACTCCTAAATATCTGAATACATTCACCTCCTCCATACTCTCTCCCTCCAATCTGATATCCAATCTTTCATCACTTAATCTTTTTGTTATCCTCATCACCTTACTCTTTCCTATATTCACTTTTAATTTTCTTCTTTTACATACCCTACCAAACTCATTCACCAACCTCTGCAACTTCTATTCAGAATCCCCCAAAAGCACTGTGTCATCAGCAAAGAGCAACTGTGACAACTGCCACTTTTTCTTAGATTCTTTATCTTTTAACCCCATACCTCTTATCAACACCCGAGCATTCACTTCTCTTACAACCCCATCTATAAATATATTGAACAACCACAGTGACATCACACATCCTGGTCTAAGGCCTACTTTTACTGGGAAATAATCTTACTCTTAATTCTTTCAATAATAACTCTGCCATACACTTTACCAGGTATACTCAACAGACTTATTCCTGTAAATTTTGCACTCTGTTTTGTCCCCTTTGCCTTTACACAAAGGAACTATGCACGCTCTCTGCAAATCCCTAGGTACCTTTCTTTCTTCCATACATTTATTAAATAAAAGCACCAACCACTCCAAAACTATATCCCCACCTGCTTTATCCCATCAATCCCAGCTGCCTTACCCCCTTCATTCTACCCACTGCCTCACGAACTTCCACCACACTCACAACTGTCTATTTCTCACTCCTACAAGATGTTATTCCTCCTTGCCCTATACAATTCCTCAAAATATTCCCTACATCTTCCCGATGCCTCTAACTCTCCATTTAATAACTCTCCTCACCTATTTTTAACTATCAAGGCCATTCGTTCCCTAGACTTCCTCAACATAATCTCACTCAAAAACATTTTCTATTTTCAACATAATTTGTTGATAACATCTCACCAACTCTCTCATTTGCTCGCTTTTTACATTGCCTCACCACTCTCTTAACCTCTCTTTTTCTCTCCATATACTCCTCCCTCCGTGCAGTACTTATTCGGTACGACACACACTCACACACACACACACATAATATATATATATTATATATATATATATATATATATATATATATATATATATATATATATATATATATATATATATATATATATATATATATATAACACATATATATATTAAGCAAATATCACAAACAAAGCAATACAAGATGCAAAACAACGACGGGGGAAGTAGGTCTTTCGTGCTGCAATCAACATATCATCAGGAGCTTGCAAAATTGCAGAAAACAGGAGTTCTAGCAAATAACGTTCCCAGAGGACCGACCATCTTTACTGGAGTGAATGTAAACAAAGTGGGAGTTGTCACAGTTGCTCTTTGCTGATGACACTGTGCTTTTGGGAGATTCTGAAGAGAAGTTGCAGAGATTGGTGCATGAGTTTGTAGGGTATGTATAAGAAGAAAATTAAAAGTGAATATAGGAAAGAGTAAGGTTATGAGGGTAACAAAATTTAGGTAATGAAAGATCAGGTATCAGATTAGAGGGAGAGAGTACGGAGGAAGTGAATGCATTAAGATATCTGGGAGTGGACGTGTCAGCAGATGGGTCTATGAAAAACGAGGTCAACCATAGAATTGATGAGGGTAAAAAGGTGAGTAGTGTACTGAGGAGTCTTTGGAGACAAAGAACGTTATCCAGGGATGCAAAAAGGGTAATGTATGAGCGTATAGTTATACCAACGCTTTTATATGGTGTCAAACATGGGTAGTGAATGTTGCAACAAGGAGAAGGCTGGAGGCAGTGCAGATGTAGTGCCTGAGGACAATGTGTGATGTGAATACAATGCAGAGAATCCGTAGTTTGAAAATTAGGAGAAGGTGTGGGGATAATAAAAGTATTATCCAGAGAGCTGAAAAGGAATTGGTGAGGTGGTTTGGACATTTAGAGAGGGTGGAACGAAATAGAATGACCTGGAGAGGATGGAAGGCGGGGTAGGGGTTGGCCTAGGAATGGTTGGAGGGAGGGGGTAAAGGAGGTTTCGTGTGCGAGAGGCTTGGACTTCCAGCAAGCATGTCCGAGCGTGTTAGATAGGATTAGGGACAAGTAGTTTTTAGGACTTAACATGCTGTTGGAGTGTGAGCAAGGTAACATTTATGAAGGAATTCAGGGAAACCGGCAGGCCGGACTTGAGTCCTGGAGATGGAGGAACAGTGCTGGCACTCTAAAGGAGGCGTGTTAATTTTGCAGTTTTATAACTGTAGTGTTAGCACGCCTCTGGCAAGACAGTGATGATTAAAATGTTTCTTTTTTTGAGTCACCCTGCCTAGGTGGGAAACCGCCGATGTGTTAATAAAAAAGTTTAAAAAATATAAATTTACATTCATACATATATTTCCAAAACTTTATATCAGACGAAAATCAGCCGGAAATATTAGAGGCAGAAGACTAATTAAAGGTTTTAATATATTATAAATAGTGATATTTATATGAGGGAAGCTAAAAGCAGCTTCAGTGATAAGTTACTTTGTTTGGTGTCAATATTTCAGCCAAGAAAATAACTCCATCAATCTAACTAATACGGTATACATTTGGAAAGTACAAGAGAAATCTTCAGGTTGATTTTAACAAGGAAATATAACGAAATACGTATCGAACGTAGGATGCTTATATGTAGTATATAGGTATCTATGTGTGAAGTTCATGTTAATATGGAAATATTATATAAAGCCATTACTGGGCTAAAGAGCATCATAATTAACTATTTAAAAGATAATTGTAAAGGCAGTGAGTGTATAGTGAGTGGAAACAAACATTAAACTTGTCTTTTTATGAAAAAAAAAAATACTTTAAGCTTCATAAAAGGTATTAATAAATATTTTTTTTTAACGAGAAGAGTCGGAATGAGTGATGAATCACAGGTGACCTTCACTTGTAATTCTTGAACAAAGTCTTCACCTAAGTCATTATAGTCAGGAGATATTTAAATAAATGTTTTTAGTTGGCAAATAAAAATACATTGATCTACATTAATGTTCCTTTTAGTTTAGAATGAAAACACACGAAGCACAATATTTATTCTTTTCAATCATTGACATAAGATTCCACTGCTGATGTCTTTTAAATACTATAATTGAAATTTAATAATGGTTTTTAAGTCTTCTGCTCAGAATATACCTTAGTGTTCAAAGACATAAAAACACTTTAATGAGTTGTGACTGAATACTATTCTCCCTTACAAGTGATCCTCACTGCTCAAGAATATTACCATTATGTCTTATAGTAAGAGAGCTACTTATCAGATGTTTACTGGCACTGACCTACCTCCTAGGTGCAGGTGATTGGCTATCACTAAGCAGAATGAGTGTCGAGACAAAAGGTTAGTCAACCTCTTGCACAAAACCCTCTCTCTCTCTCTCTCTCTCTCTGTCTCTCTCTCTCTCTCTGCTCTGTCTGTCTGGCTGTCTGTCTGTCGACAAGGTCTGTCTTCTCTCTCTCTCTCCCTCTCTCTCTCTCTCTCTCTCTCTCTCTCTCTCTCTCTTCTCTCTCTCCATACAACACACACCCTTGGGACCAGTGATCATATGGTTCTAAGTTTCGAATACATAGTAGAGTTACAAGTGGAGGGGAAGCAGGAAGGGCTGCACGAATGAAGCCAAACTACAAGAAAGGTGACTACGTGGGCATGAAGAACTTTCTGCACGGAGTTCAGTGGGACAGAGAGCTGACAGGGAAGTCAGTAGACGAGATGATGGAATATATGACAACAATTTGCAAGGAAGCTGAGGGGAGGTTTATACCCAAGGGTAACAGGAGAAGTGAAAAAGACAGGATGAGCCCATGGTTCACCCAAAGGTGCAGGGAAGCCAAAACCAAGTGTGCCAGGGAATGGAAGAGGTACAGAAGGCAAAGGACCCAGGAAATATGGAGAGCAGTCGTAGAGCCAGAAATGAATATGCACAGGTAAGTAGGGAGACCCAAAGACAGTACGAAAATGATATAGCAGTGAAAGCCAAATCTGACCCAAAGCTGTTGTACAGCCACATCAGGAGGAGAACAACAGTCAAGGACCAGGTGATCAGGCTGAGGAAGGAAGAGGGGGGGGGGAAGGTCACAAGAAATGACCGCAAAGTGTGTGAGGAGCTCAACATGAGATTCAAAGCGGTGTTCACAGAGGAGATAGAAGGGCCTAAAGAAAGGCGGAGAGGTAGGGTACACAATCAGGTGCTGGACATAATACACACAACTGAGGAGGAAGTGAAGAGGCTACTAAGCGAGCTAGATACCTCAAAGGGGATGGGGCCGGACAACATCTCTCCATGGGTCCTGAGAGAGAGAGAGAAGAGCTATGTATACCCCTAACAACAATCTTCAACACATCTATCGAAACTGGGCAACTACCTGAGGTATGGAAGACATCAAATGGAGTTCCAATTATTAAAAAAGGAGACAGGAACGTAGCACTAAACTACAGACCAGTGTCACTGACACGTATAGTATGCAAGGTCATGGAGAAGATTATCAGGAAAAAGAGTGGTGGAGCACCTAGAAAGGAATGATCTTATCAACGACGGCCAACACGAATTCAGGGACGGGAAATCCTGTGTCACAAACCTACTGGAGTTCTATGACAGGGTGACAGCAGTAAAACAACAGAGAGAGAGAGGGGTGGGTAGATTGCATATTCTTGGACTGTTAGAAGGCATTCGACACAGTTCCACACAAGAGATTAGTGCAAAAGCTGGAGGACCAGGCAGGGATAACAGGGAAGGCACTACAATGGATCAGGGAATACCTGTCAGGAAGACAGCAGCGAGTCATGGTACGGCGAGGCGAGTGCGCGGACGAGTGGGGTTCCACAGGGGTAGTCCTTGGACGGTGCTGTTTCTGGTATTTGTGAACGACAATGACGGAAGGAATAGACTCCGAAGTGTCCCTGTTTGCAGATGATGTGAAGTTAATGAGAAGAATTCAATCGGACGAGGACCAGGCAGAACTACAAAGGGATCTGGACAGGCTGCAAGCCTGGTCCAGCAATTGCCTCCTGGAGTTCAACCCCACCAAGTGCAATGTCATGAAGATTGGGGAAGGGCAAAGAAGACCGCAGACGGAGTACAGTCTAGAGGGCCAGAGACTACAAACCTCAATCAAGGAAAAAGATCTTGGGGTGAGTATAACACCAGGCACATCTCCTGAGGCGCACATCAACCAAATAACTGCTGCAGCATACGGGCGCCTAGCAAACCTAAGAACAGCATTCCGACATCTTAATAAAGAATCGTTCAGGACCCTGTACACTGTGTATGTTAGGCCCATACTAGAGTATGCAGCACCAGTTTGGAACCCACATCTAGCCAAGGTTTGCAACAAGACTAGTCCCGGAGCTAAGGGGTATGTCCTACGAGGAGAGGTTAAGGGAAATCGACCTGACGACACTGAAGGACAGGAGAGATAGGGGGACATGATAACGACATATAAGATACTGAGAGGAATTGACAAGGTGGACAGAGACAATATGTTCCAGAGATAGGACACAGCAACAAGGGGACACAGTTGGAAGTTGAAGACTCAGATGAATCACAGGGATGTTAGGAAGTATTTATTCAGTCACAGAGTGGTCGGGAAGTGGAATAGTTTGCTAAGCGATGTAGTGGAGGCAGGTTCCATATATAGCTTTAAGAAGAGGTATGATAAAGCTCATGGCGCAGGGAAAGTGACCCAGTATCGGCCAGTGAAGAGGCGGGACCACGAGCTATGAATCGACCCCTGCAACCACAATTAGGTGAGTACAACTAGGTGATTACACACACACACATATGCACGCAACTACAACCAGAGTAGCATCTACTAACAAAATTGCAAGAGTTACATAGCAGAGTAGAAGAAGTTACACAGGGTAGAGAGAGGGATGGGTGAACTGCATATTTTTGGACTGCAAAGCAGACGTTAGATACAGTACTCCCAAAAACCACTCAACAAAAGCTAAAGGATCAGGCAGGAAAAAGAGGGTAAGCTTTTAAGATGATTAAGAAATACTTTGGAAACAGTGAGTTATTGTCAGGGACCAGGTGTCGAAATGGGCAATTTTGACGACTGGAAAACCACAAGGGTCGGTCCTTGAACCATTGTAGTTTCTGGTGTATATATATGACTTGACAGAAGAGTTCAAGACAGAGGTGTCCTGCTCGTAAATAGAAAAAGACACTGATGTACAGTTCAGGATTTTTTTTAATATTCAAGGAACGTACTGTCACGACTGGCTATATAAGTCCAAATACAAATCGCGCTAAAACAGGTTAAAATATATAGTAGACAGTGTAAGTGACTTGAAGCAAAAGTAAGGTGGGCAGTAAGAACGTCAAATTTCAGAAAATTTGTTGGACGAATAACTATGTGTAAGTGAGAGGGGGCGGGAGGAATTGCAGTAGCACCTCTAGAAAAATGGTTCAGACAACCGACAAGTTAATTAGACACATGTGCAACACTTAGGTATCTTCACTGGGAAACGTTTCACCACACAGTGGGTTCATCAGTACATTATAACGAAGAAGTGAAGATCAGAATGAGATGAAGGATCAGAAGGAGTTTAAGCATGACCTGTCTAGCATGGTCTAGTACACCTCATTCATAGTTTCTCCATGCTCAAAGCTTCTCATATTAGGACCCACTGGGATTTTGATGACCCGCCGTCATGGTCGCCTGACAGTGGGTCATCAAAATCCCATCGGATTTTGATCAGCAATGCTACTCTCCACCCCCTCTGTTCCCTTTATCATTCCTTAAGATCTGATATCCCATTGGAAAGATGGCATTTGTTATCATTCCTGTGAGCTTGGTTCTGTGAGAGCTATGATTTCCAGTGATGCCTCTTTGACGCTTTCGTGCCACGCCTCCCACTCATTCATTATTCCATCAGCAATGGTGTACCATACCTTCAGTTTCCTCTCCAATACTGTGTTCTGGAGGGTCTGTGAGGGTGGAGACCTGGCAGTGTGCTGTGGGATTCTACAGCATAGTGTGGGGTGGAGGATGTGAGTGTGGATTGTGGTTTTTGTGGTTTATGTTGGGATAGCATATTTGGTTGTGGGGTTCTGTGTGCTTCCACTTGTTGCTCTGCCCTGGTCTGGTCGTCCTCAGCTGATTTTGTCCCTTTCTCTCTTCCTAGACCCTTTCACTTTTGTGTCCTCTTGCTCAGCTGCTGTTGTTCAGTTTTTGTTCTGTCTCAGTCTAGGAACACCCTCTTGTATACTGACAATTCCTTCAGCAATGGTTTCTCTTTCAGGATCCTGTTTCACACTGTTTCTGTCTTGAAAATCAGCTTGACTGACCGATATCTCCCCTTCAAGTATTCCCTATTTTCTGAAAATTTGCTATCTCAGTCAAGTCCTCCTCACCTATTTCTTTGATGATGTTTTCAATCTCCTCTTTTTCTTCCTGCCGTCTTTCTTTGTGTGTCCTCCTCTTGCTCTCCTGAAGCCTATGAATAAACAGTGACTTTTCCCTTTCTTCCTCCCATTGCCATTCCCTCTATGTCTCTGGGTCCAATTTGTACATGGCTATTGGCTCCCTTATTTTTCCTGTTGCTCTTGGTGGCATGGTCGTGCCTCGGCCTGTGACCTATCCCCTCTCCACCTTCCTCCCCCTTCCTTACTACTATCCCTGCTCCCAACTGTTCTCCCCTTCATTCCACAGCCCTGCTTGGTGGGATGATAAGGGCTTAGCATAAGTTATGTCTCCATCCTTACCGTTGGGCTCTTCATTCAGTATGGGTGTACCAGCTTCAGATGCTATGTCTCCTCTGGGTAATAGCCCTGTAACTCGCTTCAGTCTATTTACCTCATATTCTAGGGCCCTTATCCTGGCTTCTGTGGCTTTGGCTTGTGACTCCTATTTCTTTTTCTCCTCCTCCATCCTCTTTTCCAATTTTGCAGAAAGCTCTGCCTTTATTCTTTTCTCAGTTTTCGCAGAAAACTCAGCTAGTTTCCTCTCCCACTCTTGTTGTATCTTTTTACATTGCTCTTCCATCCATTTTTCCTTACCAGAACCATTTTCCTCTGATCCCCAGAGCCTTCAACTTCCCTTCTGAGCCACCATATCTTTTTTAGTGTTGTAGTTTTAATGCCCTTATCCTGGCTTCTGCAGCTTTAGCTTGTGACTCCCATTTCTTCTCCTCCTCCATCCTCTTTTCCAATTTTTCAGAAAGCTCTGCCTCCATCCTTTTCTCCATTTTTTGCAGAAAACTCAGCTAGTTTCCTCTGCAACTCTTGTTCCATCCTTTTACATTACTATTCCATCCATTTTTTCTTACCAGAATCATATTCCTCTGATCCCCTGACCTGACTTCCCTTCTGAGCCACCATATCTTTTTTTTTTAGTGTTGGAGTTGTGTGTGTGTGTGTGTGTGTGTGTGTACTCACCTATTTGTACTCACCTATTTGTGTTTGCAGAGGTCAACACTCAGCTCCTGGCCCTGCCACTTCACTGATCACTACTAGGTCCTCTCTTTCCCTGCTCCATGAGCTTTATCACACCTCATATTAAAGCTATGTATGGTTCCTGCCTCCACTACATCACTTGCCAGACTATTTCACTTCCTGACAATTCTATGACTGAAGAAATACTTCCTAACATCCCTTTGACTCATCTGAGTCTTCAACTTCTAATTGTGACCCCTTGTTTCTGTGTCCCATTTCTGGAACATCCTGTCTCTATCCACCTTATATATTCCTCACAATATTTTGTATGTTGTTATCATGTCTCCCCTACCCCTCCTGTCCTCCAGTGTCGTCAGGCCGATTTCCCTTAACCTTTCTTCGTAGGACATTCCTCTTAGCTCTGAAACTAGCCTTGTTGCAAACCTTTTCACTTTCTCTAATTTCTTGACGTGCTTGACCAGGTGTGGGTTCCAAACTGTTGCTGCATACTCCAGTATGGGCCTGATGTACACGGTGTACAGAGTCTTGAATGATTCCTTACTGAGGAATCGGAATACTATTCTCAGGTTTGCCAGGCGCCCATATGCTGCAGCAGTTATCTGGTTGATGTGTGCTTCCGGAGATGTGCTCAGCATTATACTCACCCCAAGATCTTTCTCCTTGAGTGAGGTTTGCAGTCTTTGGCCACCTAGCCTATACTCTGTCTGTGGTCTTCTTTGCTCTTCCCTGATCTTCACTACTTTGCATTTGGCATGGTTAAATTCGAGGAGCCAGTTGCTGGACCAGGTGTCCAGCCTGTCCCCGTCTCTTTGTAGTCTTGCCTGATCCTCATCTGATTTAATTCTCCTCATTAACTTCACATCATATGTGAACAGGGACACTTCTGAGTCTATCCCTTCCATTATGTAATTCAGATATACCAAAAATAGCATTGGTCCTAGGATTGACCCCTGTGGGACCCCGCTCGTCGCAGGCGCCCACTGTGATACTGTGATACCTCATCACATACCATGACTCATTGTTGCCTCCCAGTCAGGTATTCTCTGATCCATTGCAGTGCCCTTCTTGTTATACGTGCCTGATCCTCTAGCCTTTGCACTAATCTCTTGTGAAGAACTGTGTTGAAGGCCTTCTTTCAGTCCAAGAAAATGCAATCAACCCACCCCTCTCTCTCATGTCTTACTTCTGTTACCTTGTCATAAAACTCCAAAAGGTTTGTGACACAGGATTTGCCTTCCTTGAATACGTGTTGGTTGTCGTTTATAATCTTGTTCCATTCCAGGTGTTCCACAACTCTCCTCCTGCAGGACTGTGTAGAAACGGTCCTGAACACGTGTTTTTTTGTGCGTGTCATCCTACTCCCCCAGCGCATCTAGGTTCCTGTTCTCTATATATGACCAATCACAAGCCTTCTGTGAGTCGCTCCAGCTAAGTGAGACCGGCGTCTGCTTGCTTCCCATTGGTTGAGAGACCAAAATGTAAACACTTCTAGCTTGGCATCACCCAGAGCCGGATTTTTGCTCTACTTCCACTCATATACACTGTGATTATACTCTCTACAATGTCGGTAAGTACTTATTGTTGTGTCCAGTGTGTAAATGAATAGTTTAGGCATATTTTGAGATATATATCAGGAGTTAGATATGCATAATATGAGTGTACCATGCAATTGAAGAAAGTGCAACAAAAAAGGACCGTGTAGAGTCGGTCCCGACCGTCAGTAAATAAATATTTATATAAAAAATTCTAGTGCATATATGAATTCTGTAGTGGTCTGGGTGTGTACAGAACATTCTTATTGTCATTCCAGATCAATGAGAATTTGTTCTATGGTGAATCCTCCCAAGGAAAATCTAAATATCTCTGCATTTTGGAGGAAAGTGACTCCAATCCAGAGCCAGATGACCTGGAATTACTTGACAGTGGTGATGAATACTAAAGACAACTTCCAGTGCCCTGCAGTCATCAAGAACTATAATGCACACATGGAAGGTATTGACAAAAGTAATATGTTGGTACATATGTACAATACACCTATGAAATCTAAACGTTGGTACATGTGCCTGTTTGCCTATGTTATTGATCTTTCTGTTGTGAATGCATGGCTTCTTTACTGCCATGATTCTCGGTCACTAAAAGTCAAATGCATCCCACTGAAGCAATTTCGGCTTGAAGTCTCTGTCACTGCATGATCCAAAGGACAAAAGTATAGACGCAGCAACATAAGATCAAGTCCAAGACCTTCAACAAGTACTTCCAGTGCTAACAGTGATGATGGTTTGCCAGCCTTGCAATTGCCATCTCCAGTGCAGTACCAACGTGCAGATAGACGATGACAGTGTGAGGTTGGATAAAATGTTAGGTCACTGGCCAACACAAGTCAAGTTATTGTCATGCAAGTATTGCAGCACAAAGAAACATCATGTCACATCCTCATTTTTCTGTTCAGTATGCAAAGTTAACCTATGCATCAAGAAGGAAAAAAATTGCCTCACAGCCTATCATTCTAGCAATTAGTCATCTATAATGATTATTCTTACTCAGGGAATTCAGGAATATGGGACTTGAAAGTTTTATCCCTTTGCAATGTGTGCATCTTTCATTTTGGTTCATGTTTATATTTTTTTTCATACTTACAAAATGTTTGGAAACAAGTTCCATTTATGTTTTTTATATTGTCTATTAGTATAATAAAATAGAAAAATACTTAGTCTGGACCGACTACAGCCGGTCCTCGAATATTGGCAACTGCGCAAAAAGTTTTTTTTTAGAATTTCAATTATATGGGATCATTATCCTTACACTGAGCTACTCTATCCACTCATATGAAATACATTTCGAAATTATCATTTTCCAGGGAGTGCCCGGTAAAAGGTTAAAAGTGGGGACTACATTTGCCACCTTCCATACCTCAGGTAGTTACCCAGTTTCAAGGGATGTGCTGAAGATCGTGGTTAGTGGCACACACAGCATCTCTGCTCCCTCTCTAAGGACCCACGGTGAGATGTCCAGTTCCATCGCCTTTGAGGTATCAAGGTCACTGAGCAGCTTCTTCATCTCCTCCTCAGTTGTGTGTATTTCATGCAACACTTGTTGGTATATTCCTTGGTGGTGTTCCCCTCTGTTCTGTCTTCCCAGAGTCCTTTCTGTCTCCACTGTAAATACTTCCTTAAATCTCGTGTTGAGCTCCTCACATACCTCCTGATCGTTTCTTGTGAGTTCCCCACCTTCTTTCTTCAGCCTGATTACCTGGTCTTTGACCGTTGTCTTTCTCCTAATGCAGCTATACAGCAGTTTCGGGTCAGACTTGATTTTCGATGCTATTTTGTTTTCGTACTGTCACTGGGCCTCCCTCCTTATCTGTGCATACTCCTTTCTTTCTCTTCGACTAATCTCTTTATTTTCCTGGGTCCTTTGCCTTCTGTACTTTTTCCATTCTCTAGTGCACTTAGTTTTTTTCTCCCTACACCTTCGGATAAACCAAGGGCTTGTTCTGGTCTTCCCATTTTTTCTGTTGCCCTCAGGAACAAACCTTTCCTCTGCCTCCTTGCATTTTGTTGTTACGTTGTCCATCATTTCGTTTACTGTCTTTCCTACCAATTCTCTGTCCCACTGAACCTCCTGCAGGAAGTTCCTCATTCAACTCCTGTCACCTTCTCCACTTGTAACTTTACTATGTATTCAAAGCACAGAATCGCATGATCACTAGCTGTGTGGCAGCAGGTGCCTGCTAGACCTCTGACAATTTGGCACTGTCAAATTTTTTGTAAAATTTCAGACATCCTTTCGTCTTTTTTTTTACTAATAACTTTGGTTATCACTTGTAGGGTTGTTTACTGACCCTGTCACTACCACTGGCTTCTGCTAGGAGCTAATGCACGTCCTAAAAACCCTAAGATTCTCGGAGCCTTTTGTCCCACTACACTCTGACCGCCGTATGTGCGTGTGTC
Source organism: Cherax destructor (assembly GCA_009830355.1). NCBI lineage: Eukaryota > Metazoa > Arthropoda > Malacostraca > Decapoda > Parastacidae > Cherax > Cherax destructor. The sequence goes on from WNWK01012505.1 coordinate 23,175, forward strand.
TGTACTCACCTATTTGTAGTTGCAGGGGTCGACTCGTAACTCCTGGCCCTGCCTCTTTGCAGGTATGATAAAGCTCCAGGAGCTTTATCATTCCTCTTCTTAAAGCTATGTATGGATCCTGACAACTCTATGACTGAAGAAATACTTCCTAACATCCCTGTGAATCATCTGAATCTTCAACTTCTAATTGTGACCCCTTGTTGCTTTGTTCCATCTCTGAAACATTCTGTCCCTATCCACCTTGTAAATTCCTCTCAGTATTTTATATGTTATCATATCCTTCCCTATCCCTCCTGTCCTCCAGTGTCATCAGGTTGATTTCCCTTAACCTCTCTTCATAGTACATACCTCTTAGCTCCGGAAGTAGTCTTGTTACAAAAACCTTTGCACTTTCTTTTTCTTGTCACACTTGACCAGGTGTGCCCTCCATAATGTTAAGCATACTCCGATATGGGACTGACGTACACGGTGCAGTGTCTTGAATGACTCTTTACTTAGTTGACGAAATACTATTCTTAGGTTTGCCGGGCGTCCATTTGCTGCAGCAGTTATTTGGTTGATGTGCGCCTCAGGAGATGTGCTCGGTGTGATACTTACACCAAGACTCTTTTCCTTGAGCGAGGTTTACAGCCTTTGGCCCCCTAGCACGTACTCCGTCTGCGGTTTTCTTTGACCTTCCTCAATGTTCATGACTTTTGCACTTGGTGCGGTTAAACTCCAGGAGCCATCTGTTGGACCAGGTTTGCGCCCTGTCCAGATCCATTTGTAGTCAAACCTGAACCTCGTCTGTTTGAATTCTCTATAATTAGCTTCACATCGTCTGCAAACAAGGATACCTCTGAATGTAGAGTCTATCCTTCAGCCAAGTCATTCATATATGCCAGAAACAGCACCGGCTGTAGGACTGACCTCTGTGGAACCCGGCTCGTCACATGCGCCTACTATGACACCTTGTCACATGTCATCACTCGATGTTTCCTTCCTGTCAGGTATTCCCTGATCCATTGTAGTGCCTTTCCTGTTATTCCTGTTTGCTCCTTTAGCTTTTGCACTAATTGTTGTCGATGGTCAAGAACTATTAGTGCAAAACTTCCTAAAGTCCAAGAAAATGCAGTCTACCCACTCATCTCTCTCATGTCTTACTTCTGTTACTTTGATGAGTAAGACACATGTCCAGCACCTGGGAATCTTTATTGTTGAAACGTTTTGCAGCAGATGTCGTAGTGAAATGAAGATGATGTAATCAATTCATACTTCTTGGTAATTTCTTGTGATCTACTCCTCTCTTCTTCAGCCTGATTACCTGGTTCTTGACTGTTGTTTTCCTCCTGATGTGGCTGTACAACAGCTTTGGGCCAGATTTGGCTTTTGATGCTATGTCATTCTCAAACTGATGCTGGGCCTCCCTCCTTATCCATGCATTTTCTTTTCTGTTTTTTTCGTTTATCTCGTTATTTTTCTGGGTCCATCGTCTTTTATACTTTTTTCATTCTCTAGCCCACTTAGCTTTGGTCTCTCTACACCTTCAGGTGAATCAAGGACTTATTCTGCTCTTCCCATTGTTTCTGTTGCCCTTGGATATGAACTCTGGTTTTCTGCACTTTAAGGTCATGTGTTTCATTTCATTTACTTTCTCTTTCCCTCTTGTTATCTTCCCCAATACTCCTCCATCAGGAATTGTCTCATACCTGTGTAGTCCCTCTTTTGTAGTTTGGCTTCTCTCATGCTTCACGTGCTGCTTCACTTTCACTGTTAACTCTACAATATATTAGATGATCAGGATCACAAGATCACTAAGTCCGAGGGACCTTTCATATGTAATATCTCCAATGTCTGAACTACTAAAGGTGAATACGAAGACCAGCCTTGCTGGTTCATCCTGTCGTTTCTCTCTCTGGTAGTGTCTCCAACATAAACCGGGGAACAGGTGGGGTTAAAGTCCATGGTAAGTGAATCGTAAAACTCGAGGCTACTTCGTAAGTCACTGGGCCAGCTGAAATATTCCTACTGTGTACTCCCTTGCTTTCTCTCTACCCATTCCTCCCAACTCTTCAAAACTACACTGGATTTTGGTGACCAGTGCAATTCCTCCTTCCCCTCTGTTCCCTCTACCTTTCCCGAGGATATGATATCTGTTAGGAAAGATGCATCTGTTATCACCCCTGAAAGCTTTGTTTCTGTGAGTGCTATGATGTCTTGGGATGTCTCCATGATTCCTTTGAGTCACTCTTCACACTTATTTGTTATTCCCTCTGCATTGGTGTACCATACCTTCAGCTTCTTTTCCACATACTTGTCCTCCAAAGACTGGGCTCCTTTACGTATCTCTAGCCTTGTCTCTCTTTCCTGCTCCTTGTATATTTGTACTATCTCAGTTTCTATCATTCTTCTTATGTTCTGTCACAGTCGGAATACTTCTCCGGGTAATTTGATGAGTTATTTATCTAAGGTTTCTGATGCAAGATCTTGTTTTGCACCATTTCTATCCTGAAAATCAATTTGATTGGACGATATTTTTCCCCACGAATATCCCTCTATACTCTGAAAATTTGTCAATTCCGCCATGTCCTAATCTCCCGTTTGTTTCATATTTACTATCCCATAAATAAAAATTTACCCCTCCCTCTCTCCTTCCTATTTAATTTCTCACTGTATCTCAGGGTCCGATTTAAGCATCTCCACTGCTGCTGCCCTTAACATTTTCTGGATCACTTGGTGGCTTGGTAGGGCCTCTGCATAGTTCTTACCGACGTCCCTTTCTTCGGTCTCCTCGCTGTTAATTGATGTTCCTGCTCCTGATGCCATGCCTTTTCTGCCTTTCAGTTCCTTTTCTAGGATGTGTATCCTAGGTTCTGTAGCTTCAGTTTGTGTGTTCTCACCAAGTTGTGTTTCTGGAGGATCGATTCGTAGCTCCTTGTTCTACGTCTTAAACTATAATCGATGACATCATTCATTCCTAGCCTTGTAAGCTGTATCATATCTTTTCTTGAAACTGGGTATAAATTTTATGAAATGGTATGATGATACTGACAAGATGTACAAAAAGACACTTACGTACATTTCAGGACATTTATTAAAGGAAACGTTTCGCCACGATTGGCTTCTTCAGTCCTGATACAGAGATAACTAAGAAAACGAGGATATATAGTGGCAGTAGTCAGGTGGAATGTCGCGTTGGTACTACTAGTAGTGGTAGTAGTAGTGTAGTAGTTGTAGTAGTAGTAGTAGTAGTAGTAGTAGCAGCAGCAGTAGTAGTAGTAGCAGTAATAGTAGTAGTGGTAGTAGCAGTAGTAGTAGCAGTACCAGTAGTAGTAGTAGTAGTAGTAGCAATAGTAGTAGTAGTAGTAGTAGTAGCAGTAGTTGTAGTAGTAGCAATTGTAGTAATAGTAGTAGAAGTAGTAGTAGTAGCAGTAGTAGTAGCAGCAGTAGTAGTAGCAGCAGCAGTAGTACCAGCATCAGTAGTAGTAGCAGTAGCAATAGTAGTAATAGTAGTAACAGTAGTAGTAATAGTAGTAGCAGTAGTAGTAGTAGTAGCAGCAGTAGTAGTTGCAGCAGCAGTAGTAGTAGTAGTAGTAGTGGTAGTAGTAGTAGTAGCAGTAGTAGTAGTAGTAACAGTAGTAGTACTTGTAGTAGCAGTAGTTGTTGTAGTAGTAGTTGTAGTAGCAGTAGTATTAGTAGTAGCAGTAGTAGTAGCAGCAGCAGTAGTAGTAGTGTAGTAGTTGTAGCAGCAGTAGTAGTAGCAGCAGCAATAGTAGTAGTAGCAGTAGTAGTAGTAGTAACAGTAGTAGTAGTAGTAGTAGTAGCAGTAGTAGTAGTAGCAGTAGTAGTACTAGTAGTAGTAGTAGTACTAGTAGTAGTAATCGTAGTAGTAGTAGTAGCAGTAGTAGTAGTAGTAGCAGTAGTAGTAGAAGTAGAGCAGTAGTAGTAGTAGTAGTAGTAGTAGAAGTAGTAGCAGTAGTAGTAGCAGTAGTAATCGTAGTAGTAGTAGTAGTAGTAGCAGTAGTAATAGTGGACCCCTGTCGCACAACATATCTTTCCAGAGAGCTCTGTTTCTGTCGTCTCTTTATGATTTCCCTGAAGTGGGACAAGGTTTTTTCACTAAACATGTTGCAGATATGACTTGTTTCAACTTGGTCAGGGTGGTATTTCTCGACAAAACTTCGCACCTCATTCCACTTTGCACAAATGTCCTTAATCACTGAAGAAAGCACCTCCTTCATTCCCTCTTCCTAATCCTTTTCTGAAGCAAGTTCCTCAACTGTGGTCTGATGCTGTTCCAGATGAAGGTCTTCCAGCTCTTCAGTGGTTAGCTCTTCCCTGTTGTCCCCCACTAACTCTTCCACATCCTCGCCACTCACATCCAGCCCTACGGACTTTCCCAATGCCACAATAGAGTCCACAACAGGCAGAGGGTCGGCAGGGTCAGGGTCAGATTCAAACCCTTCAAAATCCCTCTCTAGGACACAATCTGGCCACAATTTTCTCCAAACAGAGTTCAAAGTCCTGGAAGTTACTCCATCCCAAGCCTTACCTATAAGGCTTATGCAAAGGTGTATAGTGAAGTGATTCCTCCAGAACTCTCTAAGGGTCAACTGAGTGTCCGAGGTCACTTGAAAGCACTTTTGAAACACTGCTTCAGTGTAAAGTTTTTTGAAGTTAGAAATGACCTGCTGGAGCAGGAGTGTTTTTAGGAGGCAAGAACTTCACTGTGATGAAACTGAAGTCTGGAGGATGTGTAGGAGCATTGTCCAGTACCAGGAGGCACTTGAGTGGCAATTTTCGTTGTAAAAACATCATTAACCCACTCTTTGAAAATTTGCTTTGTGACCCATGCCTTATTATTAGCTTTCCACATGACACAATCTATTCTTGACGACATTGTTTTTCTTGACCACTCGGGGATTTTCAGAGTGATACACCAGTAAAGGCTTCACTTTGAAATCCCCACTAGCATTACCACACAACAAGAGAGTTAGTCTGTCTTTCATAGGCTTGTGTCCTGGTAATGTCTTTTCCTCCTGCGTGATGTAGGTCCTGTTTGGCATTTTCTTCCAAAACAGGCCTGTTTCGTCACAACTGAACACTTGTTGGGGTTGGAATTGTTCAGCCTCTGTGTACCCCTTGAATTCCTGAACATATTTTTCAGCGGCACATTTGTCAGAACTTGCAGCCTCACCATGCCTTACAACACTGTATATGCCACTATGCTTCTTAAATCTCTCAAACCAGCTTTTGCTGGCCCTAAATTCACTACCAGCAGCACTTGTTCCAGGAGTTTTCTTCACAAGATCTTCATGCAACTGCCTTGCCTTCTCACAAATAATCGACTCCACATCACTGTCTCCCACTAATTGTTTTTCCTTAATACACAATAACAATAGCCTCTCCATATCTTCCATTATTGGTGACCTTTGTTTCGTAAGTACATTTACTCCTTTGGCAACATTAGCGTCCTTGATTTGTTCTTTCTTTGCCAGGATGGTTGTAATTGTTGATTTGTTTTTCCCAAACATCCTGGCAAGTTCCAGCAACCGCGTACCACTTTCATATTTCTCAATCACTTCTCTCTTAAATTCCATCGTATTTCTCACTTTCTTTGCCACAGGAACTTTACTAGGAACTTTCTTGGGAGCCAATGTTACTTAGTCTGCAAGTTGCACTGAAAAAAAAAGCCTGAAACAATGGAAAACAAACGAAATGTTTGGATGATTGAGCAGAAAATGTCCTCATGCACTGAGAGACACAGCCAAACTGACGCTAAGTGGCCAGCGGGTTAACCCCACCGGGTTGATGCGTCCCATACGTCCGATAAACGAAATAACGGCCGATAAGCGAAAGCCGAAAAACTGGCCTAAAAGCGTTGGCCGATAACAGGAACGGCCGATAAGCGAGGGGTCACTGTTCATGATAATATTCACTTAGAATATCCTAGACTGATTAGTACCAAACTTGCACACGAAAATCACTCCCTATGAAAGAAAAAGACTCGGCAGGAGATGCAACATTCCCCCATTGAAAAGCAGGGGTGCCACGAGTGCACTGAGACACAACACAATAAGTGTCCGGGGCCCAAGACTGTTCAACTCCCTTCCAGCATACATAAGGGGGATTACCAATAGACCCCTTGCTGTCTTCAAGAAGGCACTGGACAGACACCTAAAGTCAGTACCTGACCAGCTACACTGTGGTTCGAACGTCAGTTTGCGAGCAGCCAGCAGTAACAACCTGGTTGATCAGACCCTGATCCACCATCAGGCTGCAGGGCCGTTGACCCCCGAATCCCTCTCCACCATTTAAGGGGTGTAAACATCGGACGTATTTCCTTACACCGGTTGTCTATGTTCACCCATCAGTAAAATAGGTACTGTTAGGCAATGTGCTGCAGTAAAAATTTATATAAAAAGTAATGCTCCATAGTTCCGGGATTGTACTGAAACAAGACGAGTATTATTCCTGTCAGTCAGGTAGAGTGGCCAGAAGAGAAGAGTGAGGTGTTAGTGAGAGTTCAGTAGAGACTGGTGGTGACGGTGTGAAGTCATCATGTTTGGGAGGTAGTGTGAGTAGGTAATTTTGGTAAGTTTTTTAATGTATACTATAATTTAGTTAGTGTGTAAATGTTCTCATATTTTTTAAGACCCTAGTGTGTGCAAGGGTCTGTGTTTTGGAGAGTATTTAAGGTATTAACTGTAGGCTAAGTAGCCTGCATAAAGGGGGGTTGTCATGGAGCCCCCCCTGTTCTTTTATTCACTAGTATCAGTGTATATAAGTTACTTATTATTATATTATATATATTTTTGTATATGTGAGTTTGTGTATCCTTCCATTTACTATATTAATTATTTGCAATCATGCTTCATAATTTGTATGAGTGCATGCTGGCCCGAGAGCTGCTGTGTTTTTCAGTGTAATTTAAATGGCCCTAGACAGCAGATTTTGCAGCCATTTAGGAGCTAGGATATGTTATTTAAGTTACGATATCGAAGTCATAATAGGTACCTGGGTGTTAGTGGACTGGTGTGGGTCGCATCCTGGGACAAAACTGACCTAATTTACCCGAAATTCTCTGCATAACAAGCGACTTTCTATATAGTAGTATGATGTCAGCTAGGCCTGTATACCTTGTACATGTACTTGTACTAAATATATTATTATTGTTATTATTATTATTATTATTATTATTATTATTATTATTATTATTATTATTATTATTATTATTATTATTATTATTAATCTTGTGCCTCATTTGCCCTGGTACCATTTTTCCATGGTTGAAATATCTTGGTGAAACCTTTCACCATGTTCGTCACTAACTGCCCCACAGTTCGCTGGAAAAAAGTCTAAATGTGAGTCCAAAAAGAGGATTTTAAGTGACATGTTACATCCAATGTTCTTATAAGCCTTGATGAGGGTTTCCACCAATTCTTCATAGTTACCTTCCCTTCTGTTTCCCAGAAATAACTTCGCCACTAACTTGAATGCTTCCCAAGCAGCTTTCTCCTCCCCATGAAGGTCTGATTCAAAGTCATCATCTTTAAGAAGCTCTCGAATCTGAGGACCATTGAAGACTCCCTCTCTTATCTTAGCGTCGCTCAGTGAGGGGAATTTTGATGTTAAATACTTGAATCCCTGACCGGGTTTGTCCATAACTTTTACAAAGTTTTTCATGAGCCCCAGTTTTATGTGTAGTGGTGGTAAAAAATTGTTTTTTGTTCAATGAGAGGTGGATGTTGAACATTGTTCATCCCAGACTCCAATGATTGACGAGGTGGCCAGTCTCTCCTGATGTAGTGGCAACCTCTTGCACGGCTGTCCTATTCACATAGAAAGCAGCAGTACTTGTTGTATCCGCCCTGCAAGCCCATCACAAGAGCAACAACCTTTAAGTCACCACAGAGCTGCCATTGATGTTCATCATATTTCATGCATTGCAACATAAGCTTTATATTCTCGTAATTTTGTTTCATATGTGTTACATAGCCCACAGGAACTAGTGGTTTACTATTGTCGTTATGCAGCAAGACAACTTTCACACTCATTTTTGATGAGTCTATGAACAACCTCCAGTGACTGGGTTCATAGTCGATGCCAAGTGCTTCCATCACACCATTAATATTGTTGTAGGACACTAAATCACCTTCCATTACGAAGAAATCGTTGAACTGCTGCCTGTTGGAACCTGTTGTGACACAGGTGTATATTGAAAAGTAGAACTAAGAAACAATTTTAATCATGATATTCGTTATCAGTGATCTAAAATAAGTTGGAAATTGCTACTCTGGTCTCGGAAGCTTTTTGGTTGTTGACCAGTGTTTCCTGAGCAGTGTTTCCTGAGCAGTGTTTCCTGAGTATGCTACGGGTCTTGCTAAGAAAGGAATCTGAATTTAACAAAGGTTTTATACAAGAACATAAAGCAGCAGCGATTTCAGAACCTAGTAGTCCAGTCATTCTACACTTCTACATCCAGGCACTCAGAAACTTGGCCACTAATAACGATATTCTCACCACCACAGCAGACAAAGAAGGAGTGGTCATCCTCACCTGTACAGACTACGTTAATAAGATGCAAGATTTACTAAACGACAACTCTACATACGCTTCCCTCCCCGAGCATACGTTGAAGAAAGAAACAGATTCCTTTCTTAGTAATAACCGTAGCGTACTCAGGAAATCAGAAGAAAGCAAAAAGCTCTTGCGCCTCGTCCCTACCAATCCCAAGTCAGCAAGACTGTATGATTTACCAAAGACCCACAAACCAAATGTGCCTATGTGACCTATTACATCTGATATTGGCAGCGCCCCGCACAGCCTGGCAGGGGTTTTGGTGAAATATATATCGAAATTTTTGGGTACGATTAGTCAGGCTCACCTGAAGCATTCAGGTGAGCTTCTGAACCGTGTCAGGGATCTCGACATAAGTGATAAGAAGATTGCAAGTTTCAACGTCACTGCCTTATTCACTAGTGTCCCAGTTGATCAAGACATTGATCTTCTTCGCAGGGGGATTAACGATGATACAAAGTTACCTGTACCTTGCCAGGATTTTGTGAGGTTTGTCGAAATATGTGTTCGTTATACTTGTTTTAGGTTCAACGACAACAAGTTTATACGTACAAGTGTTGGGGCCGCCATGGGCTCATCCCTTAGTGCAGTATTAACCAATTTATATATGGAGGACCTAGAATCCAGAGGGATTCTCAATAATATCACTAGGTCAGTTACATGGATGCGGTACATTGATGATATCTTGGTTATAGTACCCAAAAATCTAGATGTACGTGACATCCTCAACACCATCAACACTCTGGAACCTACCATTAAATTTACAAGGACAACCAATTACTATTTCTCGACGTTCTCCTAATCACTGGTTAGATTTCTACATGGAATCTTAGCGTCGAAGGCTCAGTTATTTGTCATGGGAATAGTTGGGGATGGTAGGTGTGACAGGTGCGGGGAACTAGATACGGCTTTTCATGCTGTATATTTTTGCGAGGGTCTTACAGGGGTATGTGCATGGTTTGGTGAAGTGTTGAGAAGAATAGGGGGAAGAGGTGTGTCAGCTCTACGGGCGTTAAGTTTAGACGTGGGGCAGTTCTCGGAAAGCGTACAAAGGGCAATGTCTTATTTAGTTTTGGATTACATTCATATATCGTGGGGAATGAGGGAGGTGGGAAGTGATGTAAGAATAAGGGCGTTAGCAGTAGGGTTTTATAGAACAAAATGTCGTAATAAAAGCCTGTATGGGAGGGTATGGGAGAGGGATTTTCCAAGTGTTTATCGGGATTTCACAGTACATTGGTTATTAAGCATGACAAGGTGAAAGGGAGGGGCTGCCTAGTTTTGTTGGGAGTTTAGGTTGGGGTTTAGGGTCGCTTGGGAGGGGGGTTGTCTGTTGGGTAGGGTAGGATGCACGTGGGTGGGAGGAGGTTGGGGGGGTTGAATGGGTGGGGAGTTTGAGGAGGGTGGTATAGTTAGGTCAGGGGAAGGAGTTGGAGGTTGGTTTCGTTTCAGTGCTCTTGGTTTAATGTGATGAGGCAAGTCATCTTTGGAGTATGTACCTAATGTTGTGATAGGTATTATATGGCATTGTTCACATGTGCGAGGTTGCAAAACAAAATTTTTTCATATGTTTGCATGAAGGTCATTGCAATGTTGTTAACATATATATAACAATGTGGAAGTTGTAAAGTTTAAGGGTAGGATTTATGTTATGTGTTGTATCATGGAATATTCAATGTTTCTAAATGCTAGGAACATACACTCTGTTCTTAAATATATGAGTTTTCATTCACAGGGCCGGATTAATTGTTATGTTGTGAAAAAAAAAAAAGGTGCCAGGCAGGATGGCAACGTTTAATGATTGTAGTAAATGTTTTGAAGGGACAATGGCAGTTGGCTATTGGAGGTCTGTGTTAAGAGGTCCCAAGTTTTATTTGGATGTATAGGGTTAGTAACTGTAATAGTTACGGTAGTTAAGAGGATGATAGCTGGAAGACATAATATAATGCACATGGGGGGGGGGGTATATTAAGAAGTATTAACTCTTGTCCTTATGTATTATATGCTTAATCACTATTGTCTATGTATAGTAAGTTCTTTGGCCTTGTATGAAGATTTTCGTGGTAGGTTTGTAACAGTAGGAGTTTTAATACTTGTGTTAAATGACAGGTTTTCAGTGGGTTACTTGTACTTTAAGATGACCATGTATGTTCAAGGCATTATATAGACATGTTTCATTGTATATTAAATTTTAATAAAGGTTTGTTGTTATTTAGTTTTGCATATACCATGTTACATGTTGTGCATGGTTTTTATATGTAACAATTTTCTTGTGTATGTATGGTTAGGGTTTTTATTTTGAAAATAGTGTGAGGGTTCAGGTGGTGGGTTGTTTTGGTAGAAAGGGGCAGAGTTATTTTATATCACACATCCATGTTTATGGTGTTGGTTTGTTATTTTGATATTGTTGTTTCGTTATTTAGGTGACTGTTACTGTTTAAGGCATATTTGTCATGTTTTGTAATAATGTTTTAATAAAATATAAAAAAAAAAAAAAAAAAAAAAATCACTGGTGAAAACAGACTTTCTTTTAAAATCTACCGTAAACCTACCTACAAAAACAATCTTCTACATTTCTTCTCTCACCATGACACCGGAACTAAGAGAGGTAGTTGTTACAGAATTTCCAGTCTGCAGTTCCTCGAAGTAGAATGTACATACATCACACATTCTTTTAGTTCACTACACTTTCCCTACACTTCACACGTAACTGCAGGAAACGTGCGACACGTATCCTCAACAAAACCAACACCAGTCAACTTGAATAAAAGCCTCCAAGTTATATTGTTTTACCGATCGGCGACGATGCAACTAACATTTCAAAATTTTTTGACAGAAAACTAGCTAAAATATCCACCAGCTCTTCAACTACTATTAGAAACCTAGTACAAATACCCAAGAGTGACTCTGGCACGAGTGCAGGAGTATACACTATACCATGTGGGGAGTGTGACAAAGTATATGTGGGGGAAACAGCCAGATCTCTGGATGTTAGGATTAAAGAATACAAAAACGTCTGCAGCAATGATGATCGTAAAAACGCTGTGTTCAACATGTGGGACGATGTTGGACACCTCATGAAATTCAGTGAGGCTAAACTAGTATTTAGGGAAGACGATTTACGACGGCGAAAGTGCATAGAAGCTGCCCTAATGCCTGTCAGTAACACTATCTATCAAAAGTCCGGTAGTTACACTATCTCCAAATTACTAATCAACAGGATATTACCCATTCTGTCGACCACTTTAACAAGATTTTCACAGGTTCTTTTCTAACCCAACCCGTCTCTCCACAATTACTACCACTACTACTACTACTACTACTGCTACTACTACTGCTACTGCTATTGCTACTACTACTACTACTACTACAATTACTACCACCACCACTACTAATGTAACTCACACAACACTCCTCCTGACTACTGCCACTATATATCCTCGTTTCCTTAGTTATCTCTTTATCAGGACTGAAGAAGCCACTCGGGGCGAAACGTTTCCTTTAATAAATGTCCTGAACTCTACATAAGTGTCTTTTACACATTTATTGATTTTGCTTCTACTCTTTTCTTGATGCTTCTCGTTTCATTTATTTACCACCAAAAACCGAAAAGTATTTCCTGACATCTCTGTTACTCTGTGTTTAGTTTACATTCTTTATTCCTCTCTCCTATGCCTCTCATTTAAAAAAGAATACCAATTTGTGTATCTTATGTCTTTCTTGTTATGGTCGTCAGATTTAGTTCCATTAGTCTAACTGTATAATTCAATCTGCTCAGCTTTAGGGACTAGTGTTGTAGCAAACTAGTAATATTCTATTACAAGGTTTCACTTAATATTATATAGCGGATTTCTACACTAATAGCTAAAGTATAGATTTCCGACTTTATATTATTATCTGACCTCGTGTATCATGATACTAGGATGTTACCTTTTATTTGTATATGTTTGTTAATGCTAATGTATTGGATTGTATTCGTAATGACACGATTGCAAATAAACCATACCACGGGTGGGGTTCGAACTCGCGGTCACAGTCTCAAAACTCCAGACCGTCACGTTAGCCACTGGGCCAGCTAGCTTCAATAAGATTCATCCAACTAGGTATATTTCTACACCATAGGAAGGTTAGCATAGGCACCACTGTGTCCACAAATGCAAGTTTTTACAGACGGCCATGCTAGCTGGAGATTCGTCAGTAAAAACTTGCATTTGTGGACACAGTGGTGCCTATGCTAACCTTCCTATGGTGTAGATATATAACTAGTTGGATGAATCTTATTGAAGCTAGCTGGCCTAGTGGCTTACGCGACGTTCTGGAGTATTGAGACTCTGTAACCGCGGGTTCTAACCCCACCCGGGGTATGGTTTGTTTCACTATTTATACTGCCGGTTAATTGTTCAGGTACTGACCTGTCTCCCTCAGTCACGTGACCTACATGACGTCGCTTTACCGAACGTTGTCACTCGTCAGTAGGTTCACACACCCTCTCCTGACAAGGAGTAGGTTCACACACCCTCTCCTGACAAGGAGTAGGTTCACACACCCTCTCCTGACAAGGAGTAGGTTCACACACCCTCTCCTGACAAGGAGTAGGTTCACACACCCTCTCCTGACAAGGAGTAGGTTCACACACCCTCTCCTGACAAGGAGTAGGTTCACTCACTCTCACAATAGTAGTCATACGCTCTCTTCTGAGTAGGCCTGGGAAGTTATTCAACCTTTAAGAGGCTTTGTTAAGTCCCTAGTATAGTTTGAACATTGTCTATTCATCTACGACTTATGGTGATAGCTGTATTAGCAGAGATTTTGGTCGGTCTTTACTTTATTGTCTTAAGATAATGTATTTGAAGTTTCGTTTGGTATTTAATACACCTCAGCCTATTTATTGAGGCAATAATCTCAGTTATTATATTGCAAAACTTTCATGTAAAGAACTCATGTCATTGAGTATAATTATTGTATAGAAACACTTACAAATGAAGTCATATGTCGACTGCTTTCGTATAAAGTATATCTTGATGTATTACTCTACAAAAGAGAGAACTTTATAACATACACTGAATAATTATTTGAATTCTTTTATATTAAATGTCACAAATGTTACTTAGTTGGATCAATCTCCTAAAAAATACCCTCATACTAAAATGATTTTCTCTAACGGTGAAAAGACCAAAGCTTAATTAAATATCTTGTTACAAGGGGGCCAAAACAGGCCTAGAGATAAGGCTCTTATCGTAACAATGCTGCAGACGTTATGCAATTTATTTGTACCTCTAGCAATATGATTTTTTTGTTATTCACTTTCGAAGCTTCTTCTTGATAGACATCTGCAGTTTCTTGCCTCTCAAGGTGTCTTCTGTGTTTGGTTGCTTCTCTCCATCCCCTTTTCTTCATGACCTTGCATTTGCTTGTCTTGAATTCCAGTAAGGATTTGTATGACCATTCTTGCAATTTTTCCTGGTCTACCTGAAACTTATTTCTGTATTATTGTATTATTTTCGTTAATTTTACCTCATCAGCAAAATGAAGTATATCAGTACAGGAGAAAAGGGCATCAAAACAGAAAACTAAGACCCTTTTTCTTAGAAGCCAGGAACTGTAGATATTTTTGCCATATAAATTATGGGCAAATTTGTAAATGGAACTACAGACCAAATAGCCCGTGGTGCTTGGGGAGGCCATTTTGACTCAGCCTTTATCGAAAAGTAGATATTCAAGAATATCTCCACCAATATTAATCCTATCAAGATAGTAAGTATATGTACTTCATGGTTTTGACTGTTAAGAATTTTAATGAAACAATTTTCAACAATGAGAAATGATACATATTTAGTTGTAATTACAATTATACTGAAGATTTAGTCTTATTTTCTACTTGGTCTTAGTACACATACAATGAATGGTTATAATACCCATTTCTATTAATTTTATGGTTACCCACTAAAGTTTTAAAGAATAGGAGGCAGATAATCTTTTCAACTACATTTCACATTTGCTAAACTGATTTTTGACATTGGATTGAAAAGCTCCTCGAACTGAATATGCATAAACAGAAAATATTTCTGAAACAGAAATTGTATGAAAATAACTACTTGACTTGCTTAGTAATGCATATTGGTATTCAACCAGAACAAAACAGGATTTTGTTCACAATACATGTCATATACAGTAGGAATACCACTATGTATCACAAGTTCCATCATAATGCTGTGTATTCACGACCTGCACGTTTTCATTTGCAATCACATCTGAGAAACACTTGGACTGCTTCACGTGTGTGAGGAATTGGTGTCCACTGTGGGGCGCATTTTGAAGATTTGGTCCAACCCCATTCAGCAGGAGTCGTGTAACTAGAGCTGTGAGTTCTGGGGACATCTTCTATGTTTCCATGGAAGATTTCTTACCATGCTTTCACAATGACAGTGTCACATCCTGTGCTCGTCAGATAAGGAGCGAGGAAAAGTTAAAACAGTAAAAGACCCCTATGAAATTAACGATAAAGACAATATTGTTATGACAAAATGAGGGAATAGATTAAGAAACACAACCTTGTAAGAGAGTACAAAGTGAGAAATATTAAAATAATTGGGAATTAAAAAAAAGATTGAGGTTTAGGGAGGGGCTAGCCTTTTTCAAGTGATTATAAAAGGAAGATTTAAAAAATTATGGAAAACAATGTTTTCTTACAAAAAAAAAGTGCATCATTCTGGCAACATTTTGGTGTAAACAGCTTGTTTCTATCATATTTTTAAGTATGTTTTTCCTTAAATGTTATTTTTTTGTTCTTGCTTTCATAATGTTGCCAATTAGTGGTTTTTTTTCCCTCCAAAAATTACGATTTTTATGATTGTTTCATTCAAAATACACTACATAGCAGCATCTCTGACGCCTCCATTCAAGTGCAGGGACTAATGCTAGCTCAGTCGCCTCTGGGGTGTCAACAAATGTTGACTTATGCATCACGATGAGATTTAGCGTGCCGTATCCATAGAGTTTTAGAGAAAAATATATATTATTAACTCAGAAATAAATTATTGACATTGTAGGCCATTTTTTTCCGAAAAGCATTAATAAGGATTGTCATGATTTTTGCGCACATTATTGAGTAATGATGGTGTGAGGAAAAAGTGGTTGTAAATAAGGTAACGGTTGTTCAGTCAGCCGGGAGCATTATTAACTAGTTACAGCCAGCACTACCATCTAGCGGGCTGGGGCTAAACTCTTGTTCCCGGTTGTCTGAGGGTTTTTACTTTCTACTCCTGGTAGTATGACTCTTACCTGGTGTCGGTTGGGAGTGGAAAGTCACTTTACCTTCACTCTTCTCGAATCAGGTAAGGCAAGCTACCAGGAGTATTTCTTTGTTTGATTATTATGTTTTCTTTGGTTACCAGTAGTGACTTGGTCATCTTGAAACACCTTTTTCTATCTTAAATGTTTTAAGACTTATGGTAACCAGAATATTTTCTTTATTATCAGCTGTGCCGCTGGACTGGTCCTCCAGGACAGACGCATGACTTACGAGCAAGATTTCCCTGGACTTAACGGGAATTCCACAACAACTCTCTCTAGTTTCTAACTTGTGTGCGTTAGAGGGTGTTGCTGAAGATCTCACCTCCGTTCGGATACCTACAGTGTGTATTTCAACCTAGTGGTCCCAGGAGATTCACCATCTACTCCGGAGACATACCACCTACTCGGAGACAACCATCATCTATTCTCCCCCCTCTCCGGTTATTACTTCCTGTCTCACCAACAGACCTGAACTACAACGGATATATTTCTTTTTTATTTCTATTTATTTTTATTAAAATACAGAAAAAAACATTTATTATAAATATCCTTCGGTTTACTATTTATTAATTTTTCCATCAATATTTTGTTCAGGGAAAGGCGTTCCCTTGACAGATGGTTCTACAACCAAATATGGAGGATTTTCGATATCTTTTACAGCTTTGTTTTTATTGATTCCCCCCCAAAAAAAAAATCACTAAATTCAACATTTTTTATAATGAAATCTACTGACATTCTCGTTAAAATGGATTGGGTCAACAATTATATAGCCTTTATCTTTCATGTGATGTTAACTAGAACATTGTATATCTTTCCAATTTTGTAGAAATAGGAAAGTTTTGTGATCCCTAAAATTTGGCACAATTTTTTTTTATCTAACTTAAAGGCAACAAGTCCTAACAAAGACAGTGTATAGGTTTTTAAAAGCTGTCTAAATCACTGAAAATCTCTTTGAAAGTAGTCCAAAATATAAAAATGTGAATTCGTTCACCCCTCCCTTAAGTCTCAAGGATTAACAGCCCCTTAGAGCTGTTGGAAAATTAAAATTGTAAGTATACTTGCCCCTGTTGAGTGTATGTCAGTATACCATTCAGTAACTGAATAATGACTTCACTTACGGTTTTTGGGCTCAATGGCCCACGTGTCACGAGGTGTTGCAGAAGACTAGTTAGGTTATACTTTAGCTATCTACTATGCAGCTAACTGAGCTAAATACATGTCTAACCAGACTTACCTGGGGTATATGTATTGGACCCTTAAGTGTCACCCTGATATCCGCTGTCTTGTCTTACAGTGCACTGTCTGACTAATGTTCACAACACTGTACACTACACTGTCTTTCAATCTTTGTCTTTTGAAAGTAATGTCAAAAAGGAAGATAAGTACACTTCACTGTAAGTGTTCTGCTATGAATGTTGAGATTGTCTTTGATGTAGAGGAACATGCGATTCACTAGTCTTTGTCTGATCTGCTCGCGTGAAGCAAAAGTTCCTTGTACAAGAGTTTAAATCATTCTGCCCTGCGGCGCGCCCTCTCCGCCCTTGCTTGCCCTCCCACAAAGGACCTGCTGATTGCAGCATTATTTCCCTTCCTTGCTACACACTGGGACAGTAGTTAACATAAGATGCTTGATTTCTTGTTGTCTGGGCATAGACGATAGTTTATGATAGCCTTAACTTGTAAATAAAATGGTTGCAGGGTTTTCCTTAATATTCCTGCTACGGTAAGAGTCATTTTCTCTCATTAACTGTCACTAATATACACTAACACTACTCCCTAGAGGTGGTTCATGACTTACTGTGACGCTCTGGTACAAACATGTGCTTTCAATTAAATTGTTGATCGGAAGCAAGAGAGGCTATCAGTCCCCCTGGAGGGCCGAGTCCCTCAGGGGGCTGAAAGGGGCTGGAAGTTCTGATACCCCCCCTTTTCTGGAGAAATTGTCTCCACAGCTGCTGCATATAGGCGCCTGGCAAACCTGAGAATAGCTTCCGATACCTCAGCAATGTATAGTTCAAAACACTGTACACCGTGTACGTCAGACCCATATTGGAGTATGCAGCACCAGTTTGGAACCCACACATGGTCAAGCACATCAAGAAATTAGAGAAAGTGCAAAGGTTTGCAACAAGGCTGGTTCCAGAGCTAAAGGGAATATCCTATGAAGAAAGGTTAAGGGAAATCGGCCTGACAGAGACAGGATGTTCCAGAGATGTGACACAGAAACAAGAAGTCACAATTTGAAGTTGAAGACTCAGATGAATCACAGAGTTGTTAGGAAGTATTTCTTTAGTCACAGAGTTGTCAGAAAGTGAAATAGTCTGGCAAGTGACATAGTGGAGGCAGGAACCATACATAGTTTTAAGACGAGGTAGAATAGCTACTTGGCACAACCTTTAGTTTCAATATGGCGGCGACGTACCGGAGGCGGATAAACACTGTGTGTATTGAAGTGCTGGTGGGAGCTGTCTACCCGTCCAATGCAGAAGTATTATTGCCTGCCATAATTCGGGACGCTTATGGAATACCCACGGAAGATTTATATGGAGTAGCACTAAATGGAGCCTCTAGAGTATTTGTGAAATTTGTGACAAGTGGAGCATATGAACGAGTGGTTGATACTTACCAGGACAAGCGAATGGTCGTTCATGAAGGCTTGGAGGTGAGGTTAAGGGACGTGTCGGCTACGTACGTTTGGATTAGAGTACGTAATTTGCCATTTGAAGCCGATGCTGTTGATGTGAAGAGAGTCTTTCAGGCATATGGAGTGATACACGCCGCTAACATCGGGAGGTGGACCCAGGGGCCTATGCTGGTATGCCGGAAGGGTCGGTCAGTCTCAAGATGACATTGGGGAGACCAATACCTCGTATGTTCTCCTGCCGGATCGTACTCAAGTCTATTTACGTACGTGGGGCAGGTGCGAACGTGTAGGCTATGTGGGCAACTGGGGCATATGGCACTGGCGTGTGATCGGCAAGGGGATACCAACCCAGCGACAACATGGTGCAACGACGCAGGGTAAAGGGGAGACGACATTGCAGGATGAGGCTGTACATCAACAGGAGCCAGCAGCGACGGTGAGCTGATTAGTACTGGCAAGTGGGTGACGTCGTGGAGGAAGAGGCGGAGGTGGTTTATCACTGCCACCGGTGACGCGGCCGGATGAGGATCGTGGCTCCCAGGATCGTGAGGTGCAGAGGAGGATGCGTATTGGTTGACTTATCTGGACCTCTTTTGGATGATTTACAGAAGATGCTAGATAGCCGGAGTCGGTGGTAGACGACTATGTGGAGGGTACCTTACCGGAGATGGTGGCAACGCCAGGTGAAGTGCTGAATGGGCGTGTAAGTATGGAGGCGGGTAATGGCATGGATGATCAGGTGCAGGTGTGTGTGGTTGAGGCTGAGGTACATAGGGCGTGTCGGATGTGGGTGGTGAGGAGGCTGGTGAGGTTATGGGGGTGACGGAGGGATCCCGCAAGAGATCCAGTGAATCAGTGGAGGATGACGTGTTGACGCCAGCTCAGAGAACCGGCAAGAAATTATGGGCAGATGTGGCTAAGGGGGGGAAAGGCGGGGTTAAGGTTAAAGTCACGGGCGGAGGGGGAGGGGTAATGGTGGGGAGGACTAGGGATGAAGCTAGGTGGGTCTAGATTGGTGAAGCATCGTGGGAAGCCTCCAATGAAACCTTCAAGTGTCTCTGTATGAACGTTAATGGCCTTCGGGCAGAGGTTAAAAGGTTATGGGTGGAAGCGACTTTAAGGAGAGAAGGATTAAACGTATGCTTCTTACAGGAACACAATTTTAAGTGTGGTAGGGAATTGTTGCTAAGGGTTATAATTTATACACGGGGAGTACAGTGAATCTCAAGGGTGGGGTGTTGGTGGGAATTAGGAGACCAGCCCTTTTAGTATGGGGTCTTGGGGAGGAGGTAGGGGAGGGGAGGATTGTGAGGGTTGATGGGGTATGGGGAGACATACCTGTTAGTTTTATTGGGGTTTATATGCCTGCTACCAATGTACGGAGTGTGAAGGAAGCTTTTGTGCGCGATTTTTAGTTTACGCTTTACGGGCTTACCTGAGGTGGTAATAATAGCAGGTGATTGGAACTGTATTATTCGGAAGCGTGACGTAGAGCCTCGGGGTTCGGGTTGTGAACTAGCAGTTTTGGGGGATGTGTTGGGGGCGGTGGGAGTCAGGATGTGGTTTTTGGGAAAGGGGATGCTTTGGTGGAGCATATTTTTTAGGAGAGGATATGCGGCACGACTAGATAGGGTTTATGTAGCATCAGGTATAAGTGTAGGAGAAGTGCGTCTTCTAGATGTTGGGTTATCTGATCACCGTGGTGTAGTGGCAGGGGTTGAGCTGGGATAGGGCTGTCAAGATATATCCGGTCATTGGAAATTGAATGTTCGATTGTTACAGAGGGGTGGGGATAGGGATGCTTTGCGGACTGGTGGGGAGGGTGTGGGGAAGGGGCAGAGGGATGAGGGATGAGGTGAGGTGGTGGTCGTCACAGGCAAAAAGGAGGCAGTGAGGGATTATTATAGGAGGGCCGGAGTGGAGGAGGCAGGTTATAGGTATGGTCTGCAACGTTATTTAGAAAGTCAGCTAAGGTCTTGTTATGTAGGGGGGGGGAGGAGGGGCATCAGGCAGAAATTAGTATGCTCGTGGGAGGTTAAGGGACATACAAAATGATAGATTTCATGCGGTTAGGGTCAGGTGTCAATTGGATGAGGTTTTATGGGGAGATAGGCCCTCAGGGGACTGTTTTTAAGAGGTTTAGGAAAAGGAGGAAGGGATATGATTATCTCGTCGTTGAAGGTTGAAGAAGATATGGGGAGGGTATCAGAAAGGGCAGGTGTTAAGAACAACTGATGGCATGTGTGGGTATGCGGGATGTTGGTTTCAGCAAAAGTTTAGGAGAGTGGTTGGGAGTGAGGCAAGTAGAAGGATCATTTGGAGGATAGAAAGGAAAGTCTGGGGGGGGAGGATAGGAAGGGGTTAGGAGGACGTATAACAGGGCGGAAGTATGGCAGGCAGTGCAGGGATTAGGTTGGGAAAGGCACCTGGGGTGGATGGTTTTACGGGAGATTTTACGTGTTACATTGGGAGGTGTTAAAGGATATTTTAATGCAGATCTTTAATCAAATGAAGGATGAGGATTTTGGAGGAAAGAGCAAAGGACAGGGGTGGTAGTGATGGTACCGAAGGAAGGACGGTGATAGGATGAAGGGCTATAGAGCTATAACGTTGTTATGCTCGGATTAAAATATTGCGAAATTTTGGGGAATCGAATAAAGAGGGTGTTGGAGAAGGTTTTAGATGATGGGCAACTTGGTGTGCCGGGGCGAAGCATAAGGACTGGGCATGAAGGATTAGGGAGTTTGTGGATAACAAGAGGGAGGAGGGTGCTAGGTTTAGATTGGGAGACTGCATATGATAGCGTAGATAGGGAATTTTTGTATGGGGTTATGTTAGGGTTGGGGTTTGGGAAGAAATCGTGGGTGGGTTAGGACTTTATATGACCGGGCTTTGGCAAGGGTCAGGTAAATGGGAAGCTGGGGTTAAGGTGAGTTATGAAAGGGGTTTGCGGCAGGGTTGTCCTCTGTCGCAAATCCTGTTTGGTGTATGCAGGATCCTTTCTATAGACTGGTTAGGGAAGGGGTTTGGGATGGGGAGGTGGGTAGGGGTTGTGAGTCGGGCATAGTGGGTTATGTCGATGATACAACCGTCTTGGTGGGTAGTAGTGAGGGCCTATTACATGTGAATAGGATTGTGGGTATTTTTGGGGAAGCGACGGGTATGAGGGTGAATAGAGGTAAGTCAAGTTTGTTGGAAGTAGGTGCATGGGTGGGAGGGACGTTGGACAGTAGGAGCGGTTGGAAGTGCGTCGATAGGATTAAAATTTGCGGGGTGATATTCAGTCATGATAGGGAATTGGCAAGAGAATTGAATTCGGTGGCAGTGGTGGACAGAGCTATAGATAGGTTGGGAGGCATTAGGTCTACAGAAGTAACACTGTTACAAAGGGCGGTGGTGGTAAATGTTTTAGTATATAGCAAATTATGGTTTGTTGCTGCTGTATATCCTCTCCGGGAGTGTGATGTAGAGAGGTTGCTTGGGAGGGTTTTTCGTTATATTTGGAGTCATGGGAGGCATTGGTTAGGTAGGGAGGTGGTGACTACTGGGTTGGGGTTGGGGGGGTTGGGGTTGATACCGTTAAGTAACAGGCTTCAAAGTATTTTTGTTAAGCAAGAATATGTGGTAGGTGGGGTCCAGGGGCAGAAGGGTGATTGGGGTCATGCAGGAGGTACGTAGGTGGTGGCGGGGTAGGGATCTGTTGAGATGTGAGGCTATGTTGAGGTTCCTCCTTGTAGTTAGGGAGCCTGGGAGGGTTAAAGTAGGTGTGTTGGATAGAGTGGGGGAAGGGAGGGTGTGGTGCAGGGTGCAGGTATTTATCCTATGTATAATTGGAAGTTAACGTGGCGTTGGATGAAGAAGTTGCGAATACCACCAAGAGTGCGTGAAACAGGTTATAGGTTTTTATTGGGTATTTTAGCGACGCGTGCACAGTTGTTTAGAATGGGCATTATTAGGGATGAGTTGTGTGGATCATGTGGGGTCCTGGACACGGCGTATCATACTCTGTATTTCTGTGATAGGTTGGTGGGGGTCAGGGAGTGGTTTAGTGGGGTTTTACGGAGGGTGGGAGGGGGCTTGATGACCCTGAGGGCTTTGTGTTTGGACGTGGGGCTTTTCCAGAGGACGTGGGAAGGGCAGTAGTTTACTTGGTGGTTGAGTATATACATATTGTGTGGGTAATGCGGAGGCTCCCGGAGCACAGCGTATCCGAGCGTTGGCAGCAGGTATATATGGTCTAAGTGTAGAAATCAGGTTATATATGCAGGGACATGGTGTAAAGCTTTCTCTCAGGGTTATAGGGAATTGACTATAGGTATTCTGTTGGGGGAGTGAGGGGGAGGTACCTCATTAAAGGGCTGGTCGGAAAAAGGGGGGGGGGTATGGTCAGGAGTGTCGGGACAGGGGGGGTGACGGCGGGTGACATGGCTAGGGTTATGTACTATCTCTCCGGTGTCACCTGATAGGGCGTCAACACGTGTCGTCCAGCAGACAGTGGTAGGAGGTCAGGTGGACATATATTGTATTGTGTGGTGATGAGGCAAGTTTTTGCAATCACATGTCTAATCAGGTTTGAACTTATGCGACTTAGAACGATCATTATGTTATAATTTGTTGGTCGCAAGTACTTACTGGCTTAATGGTTATAGGTTGGAGTATTAGGGAAGAAAGGTGTTTAGGGTAAGGTTGGGTGTTTTTGTACTCAAGAGTGTGTTTAGTACTATTTCGGCCTCAGCGTGAATTGGCGTGAATGTGCGTGTTGGTTGATGGTGAAAGCTGTGAACCGTATATTGTTTGTCTTAATTGTGATTAGTACCGTTAGCATTTTGATGTCCTTAATGTGTTATTAACATGGTTTGATGCCATAGTATTATAATAATAAAAAACATGAATGTTATAATTGTTAGGTTGCTGTACATATACCACAAGTATTGTATTGGTTTTGATTTATTATGCAGGTAGCTGTGTTCAGTGTTTATGTACATATTGTCCAACGTATTCATATTTCTGTAGGGTAAGTGTCCGCATCATGGCACTTACATATTTAGGTGGTTTCTTTTCTTTTTGGTTTGATGACAACCTTAGGTTATTTTTATACAGTCGTCTTAAGATAATTATATTGTTTTGAATTTTGAAGTATTTGGTGTTGTAACATTATATTTCATTTTGTACTGTCACTGTTTTGACTAATAAAATATAAAAAAAAAAAAAAAAATTGTTGATCGGAAGCAAGAGAGGCTATCAGTCCCCCTGGAGGGCCGAGTCCCTCAGGGGGCTGAAAGGGGCTGGAAGTTCTGATACCCCCCCTTTTCTGGAGAAATTGTCTCCACAGCTGCTGCATATAGGCGCCTGGCAAACCTGAGAATAGCTTCCGATACCTCAGCAATGTATAGTTCAAAACACTGTACACCGTGTACGTCAGACCCATATTGGAGTATGCAGCACCAGTTTGGAACCCACACATGGTCAAGCACATCAAGAAATTAGAAAGTGCAAGGTTTGCAACAAGGCTGGTTCCAGAGCTAAAGGGAATATCCTATGAAGAAAGGTTAAGGGAAATCGGCCTGACAGAGACAGGATGTTCCAGAGATGTGACACAGAAACAAGAAGTCACAATTTGAAGTTGAAGACTCAGATGAATCACAGAGTTGTTAGGAAGTATTTCTTTAGTCACAGAGTTGTCAGAAAGTGAAATAGTCTGGCAAGTGACATAGTGGAGGCAGGAACCATACATAGTTTTAAGACGAGGTAGAATAGCTACTTGGTCCTCTCTCTCCCTGCTCAATGAGAAGGGAGAGAACCTAGTAGTGATCAGTGAAGAGGCGGATCCAGGAGCTATGTCTCGAATCCTGCAACCAGAAATGGGCGAGTATATATAGGTGAGTACACGCATATATACATACATGCATACATACATTCATACATACATGCTTACATACATACATGCTTGCATACATACATACATGCTTACATACATACATACATACAAATACATGCATACATACACTTCTACTGGAGTTTTATGACAAGGTAACTGCAGTAAGACACGAGAGAGAGGACTGAGTAGACTGCAGCATTTTCTTGGACGGCAAGGAGGCCTTCGACACAGTTCCTCACAAGAGATTAGTGCAAAAGGTAGAGGATCAGGCACGCATAACAGGAATGGCATTGCAATGTGTTCTAGTGTGGGGGTAGCTTAAAACCCTTTACCAAGCACACCTAGGAAAATGCGAAATTTGAAATGTCTTTCCTATGAGTCGATAGAGTATCTCAATGTAAGGAAAATGAGCCTATATAAATGGATTTCTAATAATAAGTTTTTGTTCAATTGTGAATATTCGACGCCAACAAATATGTGGGCCCGCCCAGTAAAGGGTGCCAAATTTTTAATGTTGCCAAATAAGTATTTTTCAAAGTTATTATGCAAATAGACAATATCAAAAACATAAATGGAACTTGTTTCCAAACATTTTTTAAGTCTACAAAAAATATAAAGATGAACCAAAGAGCAACATGGACACATTGCCAAGGGATAAACATTGCTATTCCCATTTTCAAGAATATTGTGAGAAAGAACAATAATTCTAGATGACTATTTCTTAGAATGAAAGACTATGAAGCATTTCCTCCCCCCTCTTGATGCATAGATGTTTCCATTGTGTGAGCTTGAAGAACAAGTTCATTTCCTCAAGTCTAATACGTTTCTTTCCCTTGCCTAATTTAGGCTTTTTGGGATGGCCTATCTTCTTACTTATCATCACTTGACATATGTGCATCTGGTGTCAAGTATTCATCACCACTGTCAAGCAATTCCAGGTCAGCTGGCTCTGGTTCTGAGTCACTTTCCTCAGAAACAGACATATTTGGATTTCTGTTTGGAGGCAGCACCTTAGAACAACTTCTCATTGATCTGAAAGGACAATTAAAATGTTCTGTACACACCCAAACCACTAACGAATTCATATATGCATTAGAAAAAATATAAATATTTATTTACTGAAATTGCTATTTTGGCCATAACGGGCAGGCCTGAATATTTATGGGCCTTTTTCCTTGCACTTTTTTCAATTGCATAGTGCAGTCATATTGTGCTTCAAACAGACTTTAGTTATATAACAAAATACTCCTAAACTATTCATTTACACACTAGACACAAAAAACAGTATTTACCGACATTGCAGAGGGTAAAATCTAAGAGTATATGAATGTAACTCGAGGAAAAAACTGCTCTGGACGACGCCTATGCTAGAAGTGTTTACATTTTGGTCTCTCAACCAATGGGACGCGAGTAGACGCCATTACCACTTAGCTGGAGCGACTCACAGAAGGTTTGTGATTGGTCTGAACTAGAAAACAGGAACCCAGATGTGCAGTGGGGGTAGGATGACATGAACAAAAAACATGCATTGAGGTCTGTATATATGCGGGTCTGCCCGATAAAGGGTATTAAGTAAAGGCCTTATAAAGTCTAGGGTATTACTTACATTAATGACTGGTTGTCCTCAGTTTCTGAATTTTTTTCACCAACCCTCTCAACTGGTTATTTAAACTATTACAAAAATAGGGATATATTCTAGACAATATACAGAATGTACAAATTAGGAATTCTATTCATAACATAAGCATGCACACTCTTAGCTGCCCTACTAGGACAGCCACATGGTCCCTTCTGAAACAATTAGCCCTCCTTTTCTCTTGATGACTTTAATCTAGTGTTTTGACACACTGTATAATGGTTACACCATATCCAAGCACAAATCTTACCTACATAGTGGAGCCAGAGTGAAGGGCCACCAATAGTAGGAAGAAGAACAGTCTTGAAGTATTCCATGTAAAGATTAGCAAGAACAGGAAAGAGAGGAGAGCACATAGCTCTTCGGTGTCGCTATGGGCTCTCCTCTATCTCCTGTTCTTGATAATCTTTACATGGAATACTTCAAGATTTTCTTCCTACTACTGATGTGCGCCCTTCACTCTGGCTCCGCTATGTAGATGACATCTTTGCTCTTTGGCCTCATGACTCTAGTCTCTTCCAACCATTTCGTGATGCTCTTAATAATCTTGCTCCTTCTATTAAGTTTAAAGCTGAATGGGAATCTAATTCCTTGCTTCCTTTCCTTGATGTTCATGTCCACCGCTCAGACACAGGTTTTGCTATTTCCGTGTACTACAAGCTTATGCACAGTGGTATGTACATTCACTACTTTTCTTATCATGCTTCCTCTGTAAAGAAAAGTGTTCTTATCTCCCTCTTTCTCCGTGCTCTCCGCATTTGTGATCCTCAGTTCCTTGAATTAGAAATTTCCACTCTTCATAATTCATTTTCCCGTCTTGGCTACCTTCCCATTTCATAGACTCTGCCTTTTCACGTGCTAAATGGACTTTCTTCTCTCCCAAAGTCTCTATTCCTGAGAACTCTCCTGTCCTCTACCCTCCCTACATTTCTAGTCTTTCTAATCTCAACAACTCTCTCCATTCCTTAGACATCAAACTTACTTTTCGTCAGACTAACACTCTTCGCACCAATCTAGTTCATACCTCTCCTCCCTCTATAGATGCTCCTGGTGTCTACTCTATTTCTTGCTCCTCCTGTCCTCTTCAGTACTTTGGAGAAACTGGCCGATCTCTTTCTGACAGACTTATGGAGCACAAAAATAGTGTTAGGTTTGCCGACACCAACAATGCTCTTTTCTGTCATGTCAGAGATCACAGTCATCCTATTGACTGGTCTTCTGCTAAAACTGTCTACCCTACTTCTAACTTTCTATTGCGCCCCTTGAACTGGGCCTCAATGTATATAATGTATATTTCCATTTTCTATAATTTTATATTGCGAATATTCTCGATTATAGCTAAATCGTTAATATTTTGCTTTATATTATTATTAGATTATCATTTGTATTTATTTACTTTAGGTAGGATGTAATATTTTATGTTGTGCTCGAGAGTGTGTAGTAACTGCCTTGGTGTTGGCAAACGACTGTTACGCTGCCGGCGTCTAGTTGAGGGGAGGAGTCAGTGTCTGAACACACCTGAGCTGGGTGGTTGTTCCTCCTTCCTCTCTCTCTCTGGCCTGCTGCCCTCGTCGAGTCAACACCTCACTCTATTTCTACTTGTTTTCTCGACTTTAGACTCTGTTGGGTAGAGTATGCATTCGTGGGTGAGGCGTATCATACTTCTCAGAACTCTGTGTAACTCTGTTCACAGAGAATAGACTAGACTGATTTTTCGACGTTTTTCTGGGTTGTGTGTCACCTTGACACTCTGATACAACTCAGGTCTCAAGCTATAGCTCTGGACCTAATTCGATAAGGCATCTGTGCACCGCCACAGTTTGGGATTGTTTATGCTAAACCTAGTTTCAGTAGAAAGGGAGTTTTGTGACTGTTTTGGAGGATCTACTGATGGTCCCCAGTTAGGGTCGATTTTCTATCTCCTTGTTCCTGATGCTGTGTTGCTGTTGCCTGTTGTAGTGCTGTTCTGCGAAGTGGTCATTTTACTAGACAATCAAGCTGTTCTGGTTGTCAATTTGTTAGTACAGCTAGCTTATGAGAAGTTGTTCTGTCGTACACTGGTTGAGTCGAGTTATAGTTACCGGGAGTACACTCGTACACACCTTTATTATTATTTGTATATATTTTTGTTATTACTGACATTGTACCTGATGGTACTTCTGAGTCATTTATATATATGTGCCCTCAGCACATACTTCTGAGTCATTTATATATATGTGCCCTCAGCACAGACTTATTGTATATGAGAGCAGTGTAGGAGCTACCCTCCTAATTAACCTAATTGATATCTTAAATAATATCTTTATATTTGATTTACTTTGCTACCCTAGATATTTTCACTTTGTTAATAAATCTTTTAAATCATTTACTTTGGTTAGTACCCTATCAGTTGCAATCCCCTTAATCTATATAATATGTCGGACAACTGAACCAGGATACTGACTTTGTTGCAAAAGCCCAGTAACAGGCTGGATGCTAGAAGGGCTTTCCTTTCTAGTGTTCACTGGAGATATCTATTGTTAATAGATATCGTGTCATTTTGTAACACTTTCACAGTCGCCGTCTGGTTGAATCCTCCCTTATACACAACTTTCCCTGTATGAATCTGAGTCGTGGCTTTGTCTCTGTTGATGCCTTCCTTTCTCATTACATTGTTAAATGCTCTAAACTTCAGAACACCCGTGACTTAACCTGATTCTTTTTTCCCCTTCTCCCTCTTCCAGTTTCCTCTTTCTCCTTCGGGTTTTCTTTCTTCTGCCTTGGGTATTGGTCCTTTATTATTTTCCTCCCTCTGTGTTCTAGCTCCTACCCTCTGTGGGCCCCTAGCTCCCTTGCAGTGCTCCTCTTTCTTAGTATTTGACTGACTCCGCTACTACCTCCCCCACTACCTCTCTTGTCCCATCCCTGTCTGCTGGCCTCCTTCTCTTCTCTTTGTTAGTGTGAATTTGTAAATGGTCCAAGTCATAATGAAACGTCGTCGTAAGCTCCTCTCTTCTATGTGCGGGTTATTTGTGTATACCTCTCATTAACACTACACTACTCACTACCGTATACCTCGCCCACTCTTCACTCACTCCACCTTATATAAATAAAATAAAGTATAAGAATAAGAAATAAATAACAGGGTCAGTTAATATTACTGTTCTACTCAAACACAGTTTGTTATTAAGTAGTTGTACAATAATATATTTGGGAACAGGTGAACACTGTAGGGTATAGATAAATGGAGATTATACATAAGCAGTGAGACATGGATTAAAATTTAACTGACCGAACAGAATATTTACTTACAATAAGTTCAGAGGGACACTTCACCTCAGGAACTCAGACTCTAGCCACAGATCTCAAGACCTCCACAGCACAAGCACTGCTCCAAGCCAGTACTCTGCCCAGTGTCTCCAACAGTCTCCTCCAGAGACTCTCCAGCAGCCCTCTCCCAGAGCTCTGCACACAGGCAGCAGTTCTGCCCCAATCTAGCCCAGAGCTCTGCACACAAGCCAAAGCTCCGCCAAAATTTCCTCTCTAGATGTTTCCTAGAGCTTGTATCTTCCTGCCTGCATCTTCACTTAACCCCAGGTTTTGGAGGTTCACCCTCCATGGGTCACATCAAAGGTAGATTTCATCACAGTCTCTAACCACTCCTTACTGTCGTCGTCAAGAACAAAAGACCTGAGACCGAGACGGCGCCAGGAGTCATCCTACAGTATTACACTTCCCTGCCAAGGCAAGAAGTGGGACAATTTACATTGGTTGGTTAGGTCAACCTTATGACCTCACAGGCACAGTTGACTTACTTCACATCCCCCTTTTTCCCCCAGTTTAAAATATCTGAGAACTAGGACAATTTGCCCTCAGTTATTAGACTATTTTAATCCTAACCCCTTAATTCTATTACAATACAAAGACTAAATTACACAAAACTGAATACAAATAATTCAAAACACATTTTTCCCTCAGCCTTCTTAACTACCACAAGGCAACATAATCAGTACACCTCGCAGGTGACCAGCATAAGAGTTGCTCTCTGGTGCAAAACCTTCTTACCCATCATTTCTCCTTAAAACTAAATATCTGGCTCCAATGCCTTCCCTACTTCTACTAGAAATGCACTAGCTGGTACTAGTCATTCTTGCACATTAACCATTAGGCCAAACCTCTCTGGTGGGTTTCGTTGGCGTGAAAAACTGCCCCTACAGGTAGCATTCTTTCAAGTAACTGCAACTGGACCACGTCACGACCACCAAGGTCTCATTTTCAGATAGGGCAGCCATCGCAGCTAAGACCGACCATTATTCTGTGCCACTGCTAGGACTCACTGGCCTCATAAAACAAGGTAGCCATACCGGTCGTACAGGTTGGCCAGCATGACAGCATACACCTCCATACTCGCGTCCTTCCACATCTCCGAGGATAGCAGCTCCTTCATAGCAGACTCTCCTGTCCTGACACACCAGCCAGAATCCTTAATACACCACTTCAGCATCACCTCCATCATCTCCCCCGAACTAGGCAGAATTGTAGCATCATAACACGGCCACAGCATCGCAGCATCACAGCATGGCCGCTTCACAACATGGCCACAGAATGGCAGACAGCATCAGACAGTCTCACCTCAGTAGACTGCAGCATCAAAAGCAGCAGACGTCAGCAGCAGCAGGCTATGGTCAGATGCTCGAGGTTAGGAAAGGTCACTTCAGGTCATTAACAGCAATGCGGTCACCATCCTTGGTAACAGTGGCTAACTCGCAGGCAGCGGGTGATGGTCACAGAAGTTAATAATATAATAATAATATCTTTATTTACTACAAGTACATGTACAAGGTATACAGTCCTAGCTGACATCAGTGACATACTACTATATAGAAAGTCCCTTGTTATGCTGAGCATTTCGGGCAGATTAGGTCAATGTCCCAGGATGCGACCCACACCAACCGACTAACACCCAGGTACCCATTTACTGATAGGTGAACATAGACAACAGGTGTAAAGAAACACGCCCAATGTTTCTATCCTGGCTGGGAATCGAACCCAGACCCTCGCAGTGTGAAGCGAGAGCTTTAACCACCAGGCCACCATAGATACCCACTTAAACTGATTCTTTTTTTTCTCTTCTTTTTTCCCCTTTCCTCTTTCCCCTTTCATCTTTGGGTTTCCTTTCTTCTTCCTTGGGTATTTGTCACCTTTATGGAGTGGGGCTATATCCATTGTTTTTAGTGACTGTGGAATTTCACCCATATCTAAGCTCCTTCTCCATAGTATACTTAGGGCACATGAAAGGGGTTTCTTGCAGTTCTTAATGAACACAGAGTTCCACGAATCTGGGCCTGGGGCTGAGTGCATGGGCATGTGGTCAATGGCGTTCTCAAAGTCTATCGGAGTTAGGGTAATGTTGGAAATCTGTCATACATTGATGGAGTTTTGAGGCTCATTCATGAAAAAATAATTTGGATTGTCGATCTTTAGACTGATTAGTGGCTCGCTGAACACAGAGTCGTATTGGGATTTCATTATCTCACTCATTTCTTTGTTGTCATCTGTGTAAGTCGCATCTTGTCTGAGCAAGAGCCGGTTACCACATGTGGTGTTTGCCTTGTTTTTGGCATAAGAAACACTGTGCAGAGGACGCTCTGGTATACGAATAGTTCCATGAATATTGACCCAAATATATTACACGAGTTGATTTATTCGTTCTCGAGTAATAAATGAAAATTTGTGAGAAAGTAATCAAAATGTTACTGAGAATGTTTTGAAAAATAGGAAAGTTTCCAATCGTTAAAATTAAGAAAAAACTTTGAAACTGTATTTTTGTATCAGTTTTCTTTCCTCATTCACATTCTATTTAAAATTTTCTTCATTCCGGTAAAAAAAATGACTTGATTAATTTTTTCGGATGACACCCGGATTGCCATGGCAGTGACCTCCATCGAAGACACCACAAGACTCCAAGTAGACATCAACCAAATCTTCAAATGGGCCACTCAAAACAATATGAAGTTCAATGAGGAGAAATTTAAACTACTCAGATTTGAAAAACTTTAGAAAATTAAAAATATATCGGGGTATAAGACAAACTCTAACCATGCAATAGAGCGAAAAAGTAATGTGAAGGACCTGGGAGTGATAATGTCAGAGGATCTCACCTTCAAAGAAAGCAACAATGTATTTACCCAATCTTCTAGGAAAATGATAGGATGGATAATGAGAACCTTCAAAACTAGGGACGCCAAGCCCATGATGATTCTCTTCGAATCACTTGTTCTCTTTAGGCTGGAATACTGCTGTACACTAACTGCCCCCTTCAAGGCTGGCGACATTGCAGACCTGGAAAGTATACAAAGAACTTTCACGGCACACATAAGTACGATAAGGCACCTAAATTACTGGGATCGGTTGAAGGTCCTTGATCTGTATTCCCTGGAACGCAGGCGAGAGAGATACATGATAATTTACACTTGGAAGGTCCTGGTGGGATTGGTACCAAACCTACTCACGAAAATCACTCCCTATGAAAGCAAAAGACTCGGTAGGAGATGCAACATTCCCCCGATGAAAAGCAGGGGCGTCACGAGTACACTGAGAGACAACACCATCATGGATATTATTCAGGGTGCTATCCTAGATACTATCATGGGTATTATCCAGGGTACTATCCAGGGTACTATCCAGGGTAATATCATGGTTATTAACCAGGGTACTATCATGGGTACTGTCATGGGTACTATAATGGGTATTATCAAGGGTACTATCCTGGGTAATGTCATATGTATTATAATATGGTGTGTTATCCAGGGTACTATCCAGGGTACTATCATACGTATTATCCAGGGTACTATCCTGGGTAATATCATGGTTATTAACCAGGGTACTATCATGGGTACTGTCATGGGTACTATAATTGGTATTATCCAGGGTACTATCCTGGGTACTATCTTGGGTACTGTCATATGTACTATAATGAGTATTATCTAGGGTACTATCATAGGTATTATCCAGGTTACTTTCCTGGGCACTATAATGGGTATTATCCAGGGTACTATCCTGGGTATTACCATATGAATTAACCAGGACATATAATGGGTACTATCCTGTGTACTATCATGGGTATTATCCAAAGCACTATCCTGGGTATTATCCAAAGTACTATCCTGGGTATTATCATGAGTATTATCCAGGATACTATCCTGGGTACTATCATGGGTATTATCCTGTGTACTATCCTGGGTACTGTCATAAGAATAATCCAGGGTACTATCCTGGTTACTATCCTGAGTACTATCATGGGTAATATCCAGCGTATTATCCTGGGTACTAGCCTAGGTACTATCATGGGTATTATCCTGGGTACTGTCATGGGTATTATCTAAGGTACTACACTGGGTACTATCACGGTTATTATCCAAAGTACTATCATGGGTATTATCCAGCGTACTATCCTGGGTATTATCCAGCGTACTATCCTGGGTATTATCCAGCGTAGTATCCCGGGTACTGTTAATGATACTATCTAAAGTACTATCCTGGGTACTACATGGGTATTATAAGGGGTATTAACCTATGTACTTTTATAGGTATTATCCAGGGTACTATCCTGAGTACTATCATGGTTATTCTCCACCGTACTATCCTGGTTACTATCATGGGTACTATCATGGGTATTATTCAGGGTACCATCCTGGGTACTATCATGGGTATTATCCATAGTACTATCCTTGGTGCTATCATGGGAATTATTCAGGGTACTATCCTGGGTACTATCAAAGGAATTATCCAGGGAACTATCCTTGGTATTATTCTGGGTATTATCCTGGGTACTATCATGAGTATTATCTAGGGTTCTATCCTGTGTATTATCTAGGGTACTATATTGGTTATTTTCATGGGTATTATCCAGGATACTATCCTGGGTTCAATCATAGGTATTATCGAGGGTACATCATGGGTATTATGCAGGATGCTATCCTGGGTATTATCATGGGTATTATCCACGGTACTATTCTGTGTACTATCATGAGTATTATCCAGGGTACAATTCTGGGTACTATCATGGCTATTAACCAGGGTACTATCCTCGGTACTATAATGGGTATTATCTAGAGAACTATCCTGTGTATTATCATGGGTATTATCCAGGGTACTATCCTGGGTACTATAATGGGTATTATGTAGGGTACTGTCTTGGGTACTATCATGAGTATTATACAGGGTACTATCCTGGGCACTATCATGGTTATTATCCTGGATACTATCCTCTGTACTATCATGGGTATTACCCAGGGTACTTTCACGGGTATTATCCAGGGTACTATCCTTGTTACTGTCATGGGTATTATCCAGGGTACTATCCTGGGTACTCTCATGGGTATTATCCAGGGAACTATCCTGGGTATTATCATGGGTAATATCTAGGGTACTATCCTGAGTATCATTGGTATTACCCAGGGTAATATCCTGGGCACTATCATGGATATTATCCAGGGTTCTCTCCTGGGTACTATCATGGGTATTATCCAAGATACTATCCAGTGTAGTATCCTGGGTAATATAATGTGTATTATTCAGGGTATTATCCTTGGTTCTATTATAATTACTAACCAGGGTACTTCCCTGGGTACTATCATGGGTATTTTCCAGTGTACTATCATGATTATTACCCTGGGTTCTCTCCTTGGTACTATCATGGGTATTATCTACTATACTATCCAGGGTACTATCATTGGTATTATAAAGAACACTATCCTGGGTAATGTCATGGTTATTATCCAGGATATTATCCAGGATTCTAACTTGGTACTATAGTGGATACTGTCATGGGTATTATCCAGGATACTATCATATGTACTGTCATGGGAATCATCCAGGGTACTATCCGGGGTACTATTATTTGTATTATCCAGGTTACTTTCCAGGGTACTATTTTGGGTTCTGTCATGGGTATTATCGTGAGTACTATCGTGGGTGCTATCATGGCTACTATCCAGGGTATTTTCGAGGATACTATTCTGGGAATTATCCTGAGTCCTATCATGGGTATTATCCAGGATACTATCCTGGGTAAAATCATCGGTATTACCCAGAATACTATCCAGGGTACTTTCCAGGATACTTTCCTGTGTATTATCCTGGGTTCAATCATGTGTATTATCCAGGTTATTTTCCAGGATACTATCCTGAGTACTATCATGGGTATTATCCAAAGTACTATCCTGGGTACTATCATGGGTATTATCCAGGGTACTCTCCTGGGTACTATCGTGGGTGTTTTCCAAAGTACTATCCGGTGTACTGTCATGGTTTTTTTTTCAGCGTACTACTCTGTATACTATCATGGGTATTATACAGGGTACTATCCACTGTACTATCATGGGCATTATCCAGGGTACTATCCTGGGTGATATCATGGGAATTATCCAGGATACTATCCTTGGTACTGTCATTGGTATTATCAAGGGTACTATTCTGGGTACTATCATGGGTATTATTAAGAGTACTATGCTGGTACTATCATAGTTATTATCTAGGGTACTATCACGGGTATCATCCAGGAGATACATCTTAGAACCATGCCATTATATATTAACCGGTTTACTATTCAAAAATAATAATATCAAAATGCATTTGGAAAGGCAATCAAGAGATGTCCTACAGCACAATACTTTCATATCTGAGCAGCTTGTCTTGGAATGTCCATGTGGCATTTAAAAGTGTGGTGGTAAAAAAAAAATACATCTTCTTATACTGTCAGGATATTATCCATGGTCTCATTCAGAAGAATCAGTAACATTATTTGGGCGTACTTTCTAGAGTAGCTTCCGTATTACATCCGAAAATAGGTCATGGTAAGCAGATTTAGAGTATTTTCTGTATACAATCCAAAGCACATGGTTTATAGCATACTTGGGTAATATCATGGTAATATCATGGGTACTATCCTTGATACTATCATGGGTATTATCTTGAGTCCTATCATGGGTATTAACCAGAATACTATCCTGGGTACTTTCCAGGATACTTTCCTGGGTATTATCATGGGTACTATCATGGGTATTATCCAGGTTATTTTCCAGGTTACTATCCTTGTTACTATCATGGGTATTATACAGGATACTATCATGGG
Organism: Cherax destructor; assembly: GCA_009830355.1. Classification (NCBI taxonomy): domain Eukaryota; kingdom Metazoa; phylum Arthropoda; class Malacostraca; order Decapoda; family Parastacidae; genus Cherax; species Cherax destructor. The sequence goes on from WNWK01012505.1 coordinate 59,299, forward strand.
TACTATCATGGGTAATATCCTGAGTACTATCCTTGATACTATCATGGGTATT
>WNWK01012506.1:7842-59343 GCA_009830355.1 Cherax destructor
ATACATGTTCAGGAATGTGGGGTGGCACTCTGTATGAATCCATGCTTCTTAGAGTATCATACAGTGGTGGACTTCTAGAAACATAAATGGGACCTGTAAATACCTTGTATATATGTAAACAATAGTATGTGATTGAACCAGGTGTACAAATTCATCAATCAGTGTGAACATGTGTGTTTGTGACAGTATGATTACTAATTCAGTACCAAACATTTGTGTCTAAACAAGAATTGGCAATGAAATCAAAAGATCTGCATCAAAACATTATTATCATAGCAAGAAAACAACAGAAAATGGAAATGAATTGGAAAAAACGATAAATGTTTATTGTTTCTGCAAGCGGCAGTGCTCCATTTTGCCGACACCTCATCATTTAGCACCAACGTCGCGGGCTTATATCTCGGTAAGTACTGGCCCTAAAATGTTTTTTTTAGTCTATCCTGTTTATAAAAATGCGCTCTTCATTTTTAAATTTTTTTTTTTTTTTTTTTTCAAAATATTCGGAGCAGTACGCGAGTGAACGTAGATCTACGTGTGGACAGTTTAAGGGTTAAAGCTTATTGCATAAGCCAGACAAACAAAACAAGCACACTTCATTTCTTCCTGCAGTATAAAAATGTAGTTTTTACATGTAATAAAAATTGTGAAGCAGAAAGAATGCCACTAACATGCAGAGCATTTCAGGCAGACTAATACTGATGCTTACACATCACTTCAGAACTAGACGTACATTATTGAGTAGGTATTGAATAGGTATACAAACATAAATTCAGGCATTAAAAATAGTACAAACAATGAGACAATAATTTCTCTAAGGTTGACCAATTATTACAAGTAATTAACCCTTAAACAGTCCAAATGTATATATACGTTCGCTCGCCCAGTGCCCTGAATATTTTGATTTTTTTTTATAGAAATAAACAACACATTTTTTAAGTGTTATCAGATAAAAAAAATTAGGGTGAGTAGTTACCGAGATATGAGGCAGAGAAGTTGGCACTGGATGCTCACCTGACAGCAACAGGAGCCCTGCCGCTTGCAGAATTGTTGCCATAGTCAATGAGAACCAACTAGTTAACGAAAGAGTAAACGAGAGAGACGAGATACGGAGTTCAGACAAGGTAAAAAACAAACTGAACACTTAGTGGGCGATCACTCGGTCAGGCGAAATGAATGCGTTAATACGTGTCCACTTTTAGTTCATTCACATACGTTTGTAAGAGTTTGTGAAACTTTTACCTCAAAATAATAATAATTACCTCACAAATAATAATAATTACCTCACAATACAAATACTCTTACATTGTGTACAAGTTGTACAAATTAGTACAAAATAAACAAACAGCAACACACCCATTCTCATGCAACACACTATTTTTAGAGTTAATGATAGTATTATTATTATTATCATAATAAAAAAGAAGCACTAAACCCACAAGGGTAGTGAATAGCTATAGTATATAGAGTGAAGGAATATGAATGGAATATTTTTCTACAATTATCCCTCAGTGTTTGACTAGAGAAAACGTAATTCTTCCGCTTGGTAAACAAATATCATATTTGTCAATTTTTATTCTGTGGGTGTATGTAACATGCTTATATGCTATGTAACGTGTTTCTTATATAATTTTGAAGAAAATATTATAGATGGATTAATGAAAATGTCTATATTAACGTAAAATAAGACATTTAATGTGCCCAAGAGTGATTATTATTAGTATTACGTAATGTTTTCCCTCTGCCCGCCAACACCATAGCATATAAACAGCATGTTTATATGATTTTAACGTGTTTCTTATATAATTTTGAAGAAAATATAGATGGATTAATTAAAATGTATATTAACGTAAAATAAGACATTTAATGTGCCCAAGAGTGATTATTATTAGTATTACGTAATGTTTTCCCTCTGCCCGGCAACCACACCTACATAGCATATAAACAGCATGTTTATATGTTATGTAACGTGTTTCTTAAATAATTTTGAAGAAAATATCATAGATGGATTGATGAAAATGTCTATAATGACTTAAAATTGGACATTTAATGTGCCAAGAGTGATTATTACATAATAGAGAGATGTTCTCACGAAAAATGTAAACAAACCGGGTGGCGCGCTCCGTATCTGAAAGACTCTGCCGTATACAAAAGTTTTGGTCATTATTTGAACTCGCTGTATGAGGAGAGCCGAAAGGTGAAACGCCGAAAAGTGGGGCCCTACTGTATCTAAGTTGTAAAATTTGAATATAAGTTGAACATAATAATTTATTAATTGCAGCAATGCAATTAATTGAATGAATCAAACAAATTAAAACAATTAGTTGTATTGCAATTACAGTTTATATGGTCATTATATAAGTTACACAGAGTACAAGAGAGTGAATTATTTTATTTGTTAATGTTATAGAAACAGTTAGCTCAGTATGCATTATTTATAACAGGTTTTACATTTAGTGTTTAATAAACTTTGTTGGGTATTGTGCACTTAGGTTTGGGTGAGAAGGTGTTTTTAGCATCATTTTGAATTGAGGTACAGGCAGGGTTTCTTTGGCAATCACAGGTAATGAATTCCAAATTTTCAGGCCTTTTATATGCATTGAGTTTTTGCATAGTGTTAGATGGACACGGGGAACATCGAGGAGTGATCTGTGTATAGTGTTATGGTCATGTGTCCTGTTAAAGTTGGTAAGGAGAAGTTTGAGTGGTGGGTTAATATTTGCATAGTGTTCTATGTATGTAGTAGGCACAGTAAAAGTATGGATGTCTTGTATGGTGAGTAAGTTTAGATTTTGAATATTGGTGGAGTATGTTGTCTGGAGTGTGAATTTGGTATCATTCTAACTGCAGTCTTTTGTTGTGTTATTAATGGTCTGAGATGAGTTATTGATGTTGAGCCCCATGCCAGATTCCATAGGTGAGGTAGGGGTAAATGAATGAGTGATATAGGGTAAGGAGAGCTGGTTGTGGAACATAGTACCATATCTTGGACAGTATTCCCACGGTCTTGGAGACTTTCTTGGAAATTTGTTGTATATGTGTCTGAAATTTTAGGCCACTGTCAAGATGGATACCTAAGAATTTTCCCTCTGTGAGATTTGTGATAGGGGACCCGTTTATCATTATGTTAAGTGGTACATTTGTAGCTCTGTTCCCAAACTGAATGAAATAGGTTTTATCAATATTGAGAGTAAGTTTGTTAGTCATCATCCAGGTAGATATTTTCTGCAATTCAGCATTTACAGTGTTGGCTAGTATGTCTGGGCTTGGGTGAGAGAAAACGTATGTAGTGTCATGTGCAAATAGTATGGGTTTGAATAGTTGAGATGCATTTGGTAGGTCGTTAATGTAAATGAGAAAGAAAAGTGGGCCAAGAACACTTCCCTGTGGGACACCTACTGTAATAGTTTGCATGGTAGAGCTAGCTCCATTTGTGTACACATATTGGTTTCTGTTGCTAAGGTATGATTTTAGGTAGTTGAGGGAGTGCCCTCTTATACCATAGTGTGATAATTTTAGGTGTAACAGATCATGGTCAACTGTATCAAAAGCTTTACGTAAATCAATGAAGATTCCCACTGGGATTTCTTTTTTCTCGAGAGTGGTGTAAATTATTTCTAGCATGTGTATAATAGCATCATTTTTATTTTTATTAGGCCTGAATCCAAATTGACAGTGGTTGAGTACGTTGTGGGAGATGAGGTAGGAATATATCTGTCTATGAATTAATTTTTCAAAGATTTTGGAGAGAAGGGGTAAGTTAGATATCGGCCTATAGTTATTGAAGTCTGTTTGATCTCCTCCTTTATGTATGGGGGTAACCCTCGCTATTTTGAGTATTGATGGGAAGGTAGAGGATTCGATGGATGTGTTAAAGAGTGTTGCAATAATTGGTGAGAGAACTTGAGAAGCTTTTTTGTATATAAAAGGTGGTAAGATATTTAGGTCTCCTGCCTTGTTTTTTAATGTGTTGATTATAAGTGAAACTTCTATTGGGTTGGTCAGGGCTAGGAATAGTGTGTTCGGATAGGTGCCAGTGAGATAGTCTTTAGGTGGAGTGTTTGAACTTGGGATTTTGCTTGCCAGCTTTTTTCCTATGGTGGAGAAGAAATCATTGAGTTTGTTTGCTGTTTCAGTAGGTGGGAGTAGGTGTTCATCTGGTTTTGTTAGCTTGATTGTTCTGTTAGTGGATATCTTTTTAGTTCCTAGAATTTCAGATAGGGTTTTCCAGGTCTTTTTTATATCACCTTTTAAGTTATGTAATCTGTTCTCATAGTACAATTTTTTTGACCTTCTTATCAGGCTCGTTAGGTTTGATGAGTAACGTTTTGTTTGTTCTCTTGTTATTTGACCCATTCTGTACTGTTTTTCATATAGGTGTTTTATATTAATAGATTTGAGTATGCTGGGTGTTAGCCAGGGACTGTTTAGTCTTTTAGCTTATTATAGAGGTATTGGTTCTTTTTAAGAAAATTATTAATACATAAGTCAGTATCTGTACAGTTGTCTATTTCTGTTTTCCAGTCAGTGTTTGTCATAGCTGTTATGAAGTTATTAATAGCTGTCTCATTATGTAGTCTGAAGGTAACTTTAGTAGTCTCTAGTGGTAATTTTCTGAGGTTGGTTATGAGAAAGGTAGGGTAGTGGTCTGTGGTATTGTCTGTGATTATGCCTGATTTTAATGGGGATATGGAGTTAGTCCAGATATGGTCTAATAGGGAGGCACAGGTCTTAGAGATTCTTGTAGGTTTTGTTACTGTCGGGAGCAGCAAGCAGTTGCTCATAGTGTTTGTGAATTCAGTTACTTGTGGGTCCTGATCTTGTAGGAGGTTTATATTGAAGTCCTTGAAGCCATTATGTAAGATATGTGTCACTGCCTTATCTCATCTGATCTTCACTAATGATGACTGGTGACATTTGATGAGGGGTGAGGGGTAGTCTTATCTCTTCTTATCAGTCCAGTAATTACAGTGATGACATTTGACGAGCTTACACTGCTTCCTTTTATTTGTTACGCAAACCTGTCTGTCTGTCTGTGTGTCTTTCTGTCTGTGTTACGGCCCCTTATCTAACAATGGTTGTTAGGTAGTTACCTTACCGGCCGGCAGTCAAGGGGTTACGTCATCAGACCTGATGTTTGACTGCCGTGCCGGCTTGACTGACAGTGTTCACCAGACTCTAGTAGAGAGTGTCCACCAGACTCTCCTAGAGTGTCCACCAGACTCTAGTAGAGAGTGTCCACCAGACTCTAGTAGAGAGTGTCCACCAGACTCTCCTAGAGTGTCCACCAGACTCTAGTAGAGAGTGTCCACCTGACTCTCCTAGAGGGTGTCAACCATACTCTCACACTGGAGAGCTTTAACCGGACTCTGCACGCACACTATGGAGAGTGTACCTGCACTATGGAGAGTGTACCTGCACTATGGAGAGTGTACCTGCACTATGGAGAGTGTACCTGCACTATGGAGAGTGTACCTGCACTATGGAGAGTGTACCTGCACTATGGAGAGTGTACCTGCACTATGGAGAGTGTACCTGCACTATGGAGAGTGTACCTGCACTATGGAGAGTGTACCTGCACTATGGAGAGTGTACCTGCACTATGGAGAGTGTACCTGCACTATGGAGAGTGTACCTGCACTATGGAGAGTGTACCTGCACTATGGAGAGTGTACCTGCACTATGGAGAGTGTACCTGCACTATGGAGAGTGTACCTGCACTATGGAGAGTGTACCTGCACTATGGAGAGTGTACCTGCACTATGGAGAGTGTACCTGCACTATGGAGAGTGTATGTGTTCTGCGAGGAGCAGTGTACCGAGACTGTTTTGTACCTGAGACTGTGTACCGGAGTTGAGACTGTACCTGAAAGTGTCACTGAGTTGTGTCACTGGTGTTGTAGTGTCACTGGTGTGTGTTCATTGATGTAGTGACAACTGGTGGCACGACACAAGTGGAATAGTCGTGTGATTTGGTGTTGGTGTCGGATGACGCGGTGACTAGGTTTTAGAGATGGAGTCATGACACAGGGGCGTGCCATGTGGCACAGAGAGTGTCGTGTGACACGGAGAGAAGGCGTGTTGTGTAACACAGAGACAAGGGTGTCTGATGACACGGAAGAGAATGCGTGTCATAACTAGAGGTGTGGTGGTGTCCTGTGTGACACGACGATGGCAGCGACGTTTGACACTGCACTGAATTTTATGATTGTTTTTACTTGTGAATTTTTACTACGTTATAATTGTGTATAAAGAGATTATATATGTTTTTACACAGATTATATAGATTTATGATTTTATTCAGAGTACTATGTTTTTATATTAATAATAATATAATAAATATTGAAAATCTGAGATAGTTTACTCAGTATCCCAAACAGTCGTTTGTTACAAATGTTTCTTTTATTTGTAATAGTCTGTGTGTCTGTCTTTCTGTGTGTCTGTCTTTCTGTCTGTCTGTGTGTCTTTCTTTCTGTCTGCTTGTCTCAGAGAGTAGCTCATAAAGCAACTGGTATTACGCAGATCACAAGCACATTATATCACTTTGTCTTGATTTTTTTAGTTATCCTAGGTAATTTACACTATGTATAATTGTATTTACGTACGTATGTGTTCCTGTGAGACATAGACAGATAGAGACAGAGACAGATAGATACAGACAGTCAGACAGAGATAGACAGCCAATCAGGTACCCAGCTGACCAGCCAGCTGCTGGCCAGCCAGGTGGTCAACCAGCTGCTTGCCAGCCAGGTGGCCAGGCAGGCAGGCAGCCAGCTGGCCTGCCAGCCTGCCGACATAACTTTCCACTTCATAGGGGAGTGTTAATATGACATGACATCAGTGAATCTTTGGTGTTTGCCGCAGTGTTTGCCCTAGCTGGCGCTCAATTTAACTGGTGCTCCCACAAGGTACTAAGTGGTCCCAGATTTTTTTAATATGGCGCACACCGAGTGTTAAGACCCATTCTATGCTGACCAGGCATCTCAGGCCAATCATGCCAAATTTGGAGGCAGGAAAAATAAAACGTAAATATACGTTTGGGGCAGTAGCAGTACTAACGTATATATACATTTGGACCATTTAAGGGTTAAAATAAGAATATTGATAGTTATTAATATGTTTATGGTTGAGCTAAGTGATTAACATATTTAAGTCAGTGTAAAGAAAAGCACTGTTGAATTAAGACAAAAGTTGTAGTTCACTCAGGGTAAAGGAAACCAAATTATCTAGGTTTACTTTTTTATATTACATAATGTGAAACTTTTTTCCATATGATTGTAATATAAAAAATAAATGCACATTTCTGTTTTATTATATATATGTACTACTAAAACACCTTTGGAGTAGTATAAAAAAAGCAAAAAGCTCACTCTGACAGAAAAATTTCTACTCTTAACCTTTTGAGGGTCCAAGCCATAGTTCTATGCCTTGTCCACAGGGTCCAAGCCTTAGTTCTACGCCATGAGCTCAGCTCACTCAGATAAGCTGTGAGCGGTAAATTTGGGGGACCTAGATATGAGAGAATGGATATACAGTGGAGCCCCGGTTAACGAACACCCCGGAAATCGTGCAATAATGTAAGTATAATATTGTAAGTGCTTGTGGAAGTGTATTTTTGGGGGTCTGAAATAGACTAACCTAAATGACATTTTTTCTTAAGGAAGTAAATTCGTTCGGTAATGGCACTTGAGCAGGCTTCTGCAATGAATTTTTTTCGTTAACCGGGGTTCCACTGTATGTGGTAATTGTGCACCATACAAAACAAATCCTGCAGTATGCAGGATAGAAAGGAAGATACTCTACAGAAATAGAGATAATTTTCATTGGTTTCAGTATTGAAAATAGCTTGAAATAGAGCTCAAACTAGCAGAAATTTTCGATTTTTGACGATGTTCAAGAGTAAACAAATGGCGTCACCGTCCAATACATGTCCAACTGGCCAGTCTAGTACACAGTCACGAACGGGTTGACATTATTTATACAATTATTACAATAATGCAGTAGTCTGCATAACAGTAAATCTTCTGTTTTTTGTGTGAATAAAAATTAAAAATGGAAAGCAAGAGTAATATAAGAGGGGCCTGGAGACGTGACTGATGAACAGAGAAAATGTTATTTTAGTTCCAGGAATGTCTACATTGTTCATTCTGGACCCTATTTTGTAGTTGCCATCTTTTGAAATTTATGTGAAATTGGCCAAATTGCCAAATTTGACCACTTTATTGGGTAGTTGAAATCGGTAAATGGGTGGTTTCTTGTACTCAGTCAATAGAACAAATGGAGTTCCAAAGAAATAGCTATGAGTTTGGTCAACTGGAACAGTGGAATTGGCTGAAAATAGGGCTCAAAGTGGGCAAAATCGCCGATGCCTATATATAACCGAGACCGCAAACTTCGTGAGAGCGTAATTCCATAAGTTTTCTATCAAATTTCATACTTTTGGTGTCATTGCCATCGGAAAAAGATTCTCTTATCATTTCATAAGAATTTTTTTTTTTTTTTTTTAAATTCTTCGACACTGAGAGCAAGTTTGTAAGCAGGGGTCTTGACAGTGAAATGGTTAAGACTACAAATATTTTAAGGTAAGCAATGAGTGTATTGTATGTGTATTTTATTGCTCTAGGCCACTTTAAATGTATTTTACCTGTAGGTGTGGTAGCCTGGCAAGCTACCATACCTACCACACCTGACTTCCTACAATAAATACTACTCACCCTACATTAATACAGGTCGGCCATCACTAATGCGGCATCATTGGGACCAGTAGTGTGCCGGATTAGTGAGTTTGCCGGATTACAGAGTGGTTAGGTAAGAATACACTTAATTAACCTATCAATAGAGACTCTTTCTACTACATCTTCCTCATTTTCATCACTGCTTTCTCATTCACTTGCTTGCTGATGAAATTTGAAATTAGTGCTGGATTACTGATGGAACCAGATAACTGATTGCCAGATTAGTGATGGCCGACCTGTACTACAAATATTTTAAGGTAAATAATGAGTACTGTATGTGTATTATATTTTTTTATTGTTTTCTTTAATGCCTAGTTCTATTACTAACATAATCTATGATAGTGTAAACATGTTATGAAGCATTTATAAGTGAAAAAGAGTGATTCGCTTTATGGCAATTTTCGCTTTATGGCGCCTAGAGCCTAACCCACCATATAAGTGAGACCTGTATATGGAATATTGTTCAGCATTTGGTTTTATTTTGCAGATTTCTATATTTAAGTCCCTTTCTTGGTACCCAACTATATTTTAAGCCTCATTCTTGGTTCATTTCTACATTTTAAGTCCATTTTTTGGTACACTTTTTTTTTATATATTTTAAGCCTGCCTTTTTTAGCATACTGTATTTCTATATATAAATATTGGCAATAGAAATTTTATGTATTTTTAATTACAGGATCAACAACATTCATCTTGCTTGCATACTTGAACTACCAATGGAACAGTACTGGTCATCCCCGTCAAGCAATACAGACAAGTTGTATTTTCATTTGGGCCTTGAGGTGGGTTACAAGTTGACTGTGTATCATTTGTCAAGGTTCAAGATTTGCAATATTCTTACCAGGGATGACATCTAGGTGAGTACAGATAGGAAGCACGTCTATCTTGCACTCAACAGATGGAGGATCAAGCCTCCACCACATCTTGTGTTAAATGACCCACATGGGTTTAGTACTGAACATGAACTATTTATTTATTTTCCAGGCACACCTTATGACAGGCTGATGATTTTGTTAATAAAGCCTCAATATAAAGGGCTTTTGAAATAATGGACAAAATCATTGAGTAAATTATATTATTAACTCCTTTATTATCACTGTCTATTCCAGTGTGTATAGTACTATATTAGATACACAGTAGAGTACTTAAGTGCCTTTTCAAATTTACTGGATACTTGGACAATCCTTCCCTATTATCCATTACAGTAAACATCTGACCAAACAGATTTATGGGGGAGGAGGTGTCTGATTTACTGAAAATTCATTTAATGTGTTGAACATTTTGATTCAGTGGATGCAGTCTGCGTATTCGGTCAACTACCAGACATGGACTCACACCCAGTAAAACATGTTTAATCTGTTGTATTAATGGACTACTGAACATGCTAAGAATAAACTTAATAATTTTTCTGGTGGGTAGATGAGCTTACAGATATACAGTACAGTACAATATTCCTGTGGGGTGTACAGGTGACACAGAATTATTTATTCTCAGTCGGGGAGCTGTAAAGATCCAGCAGTAACATTGTAGAAGTTGTAAGAGACAGACAGGTAGATGGTGAGCGAAATATAGATAGTGTGGGAGATGTAGATGTTTCAGCAGATGTAGATGGCTGAGAAGATGTAGATGGCTCAGGCTTACTGGTAGATGGTTTGGGAGTTGTAGAATGAGGAACAGGTTTAAATTATCAATCCAGGTTAATTTGTTTGGCACACAGATGCTGCTTCCTTATGACAATTTCCCTAAAAGTGCAAAAGTTCTGATAATAGGTCTGCAAGCTGTCTTCAAGCAGGCACTGGACAGGCACTTAAAGTCAGTACCTGACCAGCCAGGCTGTGGTTCGTACGTTGGACTGCGTACGGCCAGCAGTAACAGCCTGGTTGATCAGGCCCTGATCCACCATGAGGCCTGGTCACAGACCAGGCTGCGGGGGTGTTGACCCCTGGAACTCTCTCCAGGTAAACTCCAGGTATGCAATGAGAACATAAGCTGTATCTCGTAATGCTTTCAATTTTGGTTAGCTCAGTCTCTTCTTTGTCATGATCATTATTATTCTCTTCATCTATGGGGGTACCAATAGTTTTGTCTGTTTTGCTATGCTATACTCTTCACTCATCCGGGCCACTGAAATGCCAGCCTCCAGTGTCCTTATTAATTCAAGTTTCTGCTTAACATATAACCCTTTCACTGTCGGTCCCGTAATATTACGGCTTGAGAGCCAGTGTCTGTCCCGTAATACTACGCCAAAATTCTAGCGGCTTCAAATCTAGTGGGAAAAAGCGATAGGCCTGCATGTGAGAGGATGGGTCTGTGTGGTCAGTGTGTGCAGTATAAAAAAAATCGTGGAGCCAGTGGTGCATTGTGGAAATGCTATTAAGGTACGCCTTATTTACCATGCCTTCCAGTAAGAAATACCTCACTTCCCGGCAAATTGGGGCTCTTCTTTTTCCAAGTGACAGTTCTAACACAGATGGAAGTGTCAGTGAAGATGAATTTCAAGGTTTTGAGGAGTTTGTGACTGAAAGCAATGCACAGGAAACCAGAAGGAAGGAAGGAAGGAAGAAAGAAAGGAAGGAAGGAAGAAAGAAAGGAAGGAAGAAAGGAAGAAAGAGAAAAGAGGAAGGAAGGAAGAGATGAGAGGAAGGAAGGAAGGAAGAAGTAAGGAAGGAAGGTAGGAAGGAAGGAAGGACGACCATCAACCTAGGTTAACCCAAAAAAGTCAGACAAAGTGACTTATTTCCATATGGGTGGTGGGGAAGACAGTGTGTGTAATGGGTGGTGACGATTTTGTAATGCGTCATTGTGACACCAGCCACTCTGCTCTCAGCACATCCACAACAAAGGTCAAACATACACACAACAACCTTCCACAAGCTGTAGCAGTTCTAGGAACGTGTCCAGTGACTATATACAGTGGTACCTCGAGTTACGATGGTCCCCAAAATCGCCCTTTTATGTAAGTTTATTTTTTTAAATGCTTTTGTAAGTATATTTTTGGGGGTGTAAAAGGACTAGTCTATTTTACATTATTCCTTATGGGGATAAATTTGTTTGGTAATGGCACTTGAACAGCATTCTCGAACGAAAAAATATCGTAACTCGAGGTACCACTGTATTTTTATTTCATTGCAAGTTTACATCAAGATTTTGTAATTACAATTATGAATTGAAGTGCAAAGAGAGCCACTATCACACCATGGCATTATGGGCAGACTAAATCTAATGGCTTATAGACTACTTAACCCTTTGACTGTTTCGGTCGTATATATACGTCGTACGAGCCACTGTTTCGGACGTATCTATACGCCTAAATTCTAGCGGCTTCAAATGAAGCGGGAGAAAGCTGGTAGGCCTACATGTGAGAGAATGGGTCTGCGTGGTGGGTGTGCACAGTATGAAAAAAATCGAGAACTCAGTGGTGCATTGTGGGAGCGCCATGTTTGTAGTCATTGTTCACCATGCCTCGTGGTAAGAAGTACCTCACTCCCCGGCGAATTGGAGGCCTTCTCTTCCCAAGTGATAGTTCAAACAGTGATGGAAGTGCCAGTGAAAGTGAATCCCATGGTTTTCAGGAGGGTATTACCGAAAGCAGTGCCCAGGATAACATAATTAGTGATGAAAACCCAGATGACCCACAACCTTCCACATTTGGTGCTGGGCCGTCTCATTCACGTTCACCTGTACCAGGACGAAAGAGGAAACTATTTCACCGTGTACAGGACTCTGATGTGAGCAGTGTAAGTGATGATGACAGTGATTTCAAAGTTATTGAAAGCAGTTTTAGTGGCGACAGTGAGGGAGAATATTCTCCAGTGAAGCGGCAGTATGTACGACGCTACATGCGTTCTGGTAGTGTGCCATATGCTATTCCAAGGAAAAGGAGTAAATCTCAGAGTACATCTCTTGGCCCTACACCACGAATTGATAGTGAAGATGATGATATTGTGACAATGGGGATGCGTAATGTGCGTGGGGTAGCAGGTGGTAGTGGTGGTGGTGTTGGCGGTGGCACGAGTCATGCGGGCCACGCTGCTACCCACTCTGCTAACTCAGCACAGCCACAACCACCCTCAACCACCCCCACACTCCCACAACCTGCACAACCACAACCTGTACAACCACAACCTCCTCAACCACAACCACCTGTCAATATCCAGTACCCACCAGCAGACCGCATCTGGGATTGGCAGCAAGGTGACAATTTTGTTCCCAATCCCCATGACTTTGATGAAACACAATGTGGAATACTGCAAAATTGTACACTTGGGAACAATGCCACTGAACTGGAATGCTTTCAGTTATTCTTCGATGAACCCCTGATGGACATTATTGTCAGGGAAAGCAACACATACTATGAGTACACCATGGCAAACACAATTCTTTCACCAAGGTCACGGCTACACCAGTGGAAGGACACAACTGTGGCAGAGATGTACCTGTTCTTTGCCACAATAATGCTTATGCCACATGTGTATAAGCACACTGTCAACATATACTGGTCGACAGAACGCCTGATTTCAACCCCAGGTTTTAGTGATATACCAGTGAATCGATTTTTGATACTATTACGTATGCTACACTTCTCAGACAAAACCAGGCCTGACAGAAACGACAGGTTATATAAGATCAGGAATGTGTTTATCTGCATGAAACAAAAGTGCTGTATGTATTTTTATCCGTTCAGGAAGCTTGTTATTGATGAGTTTTTGATTTTGTTCAAAGGCAGACTGTCGTTCAAGCAGTATATACCAAGCAAGAGGAAACGCTTTGGTATAAAGTTATTTGTACTATGTGATTGCAAAAGTGGTCTGGTTTTGGATATAATTGTGTACACTGGCAGTAATACATTGCAAGATACCAGGAAGTTATTGGGTATCTCTGGTGATGTGGTTAGAACAATGATGGAACCATATCTTGGTAAGGGGCATATATTATATACTGATAACTAGTACACAAGCCCTTTACTCAGCGATTTCTTGTGAGTGAACATGACAGACGTGTGTGGCACAGTGCGTGGAAATCGTAAACATATGCCTAGGTTCGACGCTGGCACTCGTAGAGGTGAAGTGCAGGAGTTTGCTGCCAATGACATCATGGCATTTCGGTGGCAAGACAAACGTGATGTCACATTGTTGACATCAGTTCACAGACATGAAATGGTAGACAGTGGAAGGCAGAATAGAGAGACCAAAGAACCCATTCTAAAACCTGCAGCTGTGATGGACTGCAACCTCAATACAGTGGACCCCCGAGTTTCGTAAAAACTTCACTCCTGAAGTCTGCTCAAGTGCCATTACCGAACGAATTTACTCCCTTAAGGAAAAATTTCACGTAGGTTAGTCTATTTCAGACCCCCAAAAATACACTTCCACAAGAACTTACAAAATTATACTTACATAATTGCACGATTTCCGGGGTATTCGTTAACCGAGGGTCCACTGTATGCGCTTAGTGAACAAATGTGACATTCAGATTGGGTTTGCTGATTGTGTCCGCAAGAGTTATAAGTGGTACATAAAACTCTTTTTCCATCTTGACATTTCCATGCTGAATGCATATAACATGTACAAGTTGAAGACCAACGACAAACCCAAATATGGTGAATTTTGTTTGTCAATCATCAGACAAATAATATTCAAGTACCAAGGAACAACACCTGCAATAGACCAGCACCCACGAAATTATCAACACATGCCCTCTCATCTGAGGCCTTGTGGTTCACTACCCCATACAACTGCCTGCTACTACTCTCAAGAAAAATGCTCAGAAGAGGTGTTTTGTCTGTAAACATACCACAAAACGCCCACAAAAACGCAGAGACACTTGTTTTATGTGTGAGGAGTGTAAAACTCCACTGTACATATACCCATGTTTCAAAGAATTCCACAAGCTGCAGGAGTTCTAGGAAAATGTCCAGTGAGTGTACATTTGTATATATATTATAGAACAATAGTAATGAAATTTTTTTTTTTATTGTTTGTTTGTGTAAACAAGTTTTGTAAACAATATAAAGATACTAATGTTTATGCTATTATTGTGTTGCATACAACGAGTGTATATATATACATTGCACCTTACCTTGGCCTCACAGGCCACATAAGTTACGTAAAAAAAGAAAATAGTGAAAAAACAAGAAATCTACGAATGGAAGTAAACAAATGTTTACTGAGTGAGCGGCATTCGCCGCTGTTGCCATAGGCGGCTCATTTTCTGCCTACTTTACACCTCCATATCTCGGTAAGTATTGATGGCAAAAATTTATTTTTAGGATAAAAACACTTAGGATTGAGGGTTGCCACAGTCAAAGGGTTAATACTAGAGAAATTGATTAAGTTTGTTATAATTAAACATTAGCTTATGTTTATAGCAGATAATAAGTTTACTCAAATTACAATCTAAGTACAGTGGTACCCCGACTTACGATATTTTTTCATTCCAGAATGCTGTTCAAGTGCCATTACCAAACGAATTTATCCCCATAAGGAATGATGTAAAATAGACTAGTCCTTTTAGACCCCCAAAATTACACTTACAAAAGCATTTAAAAAAATAAACTTACATAAAAGGGTGAGTTTGGGGACCATCGTAAGTCGGGGTACCACTGTACTGTGGAAAATATGGGTATTTTCCCGAAAGGTTATATATACTTGATAAACTTTCCAATATGAATATTCTTAATGTGTTGTTGTTGGTTCACATTTTTCTTGGGATCAGAATAAGGAACCAACACAAAGGTCTTGGCGCATGTGTGGATAGACCCATGGCTTGGGTCAAGCGCGTGGGTCAAGCGTGTGGGTCAGTCACGTGGGAGAGAGCGACGAAGATTGAGCGATGGGAGAGTTCTGACTATACTGGAGTCAGGAATTGTCGTTTACAATGGCCGAGCGTGATTTATGGCCTCACTTCACAATAGGAAGTGTCGTAATCATTCTCAGTGTATAATGAAGAGTATCGAGTCTGAAGAAATACGTGTCGGTTTGATCATTGTTCATCGTACACAATTATTAATGGATTAACTTCTAACGAGGGTAAATTAGTGGGACATTAAATCGTCGTGTGAACTAAAGAGAATTTGGTGATGTTAATATCACAAGAGAGAATGAGTGCAGTGATGCTCGGCAGCATTCTCCTAACAACCGCATGTTGACCTCTCGATTCTGTCCCAAGAATTGTAGAGGTGTCAAGAAGTCAATACTTCTATATCGGGACGAACCCACCAACATCATCGTCTTGCCGGGAGAATAATCTATACCGAACAGGACCATGAGATCAGTCGGAAGACAAGAAGACTGCCTTCTCAACCCCACCATAAGTATTATTCTTATCTTAGCAAACGTTACTGGCTAATTAGGTTTGTTACGATAATGTAAGTCTGTGGTGGGCATGACAGTGACCTCCAGCGACCATCAATATAACTGGGTGAGTGATGGTTTAATCTCATAAATGTGTGTACTCTCTTCCCTCTCTTTCTAATCAGTCCAATACCCTTATACAGTCCACAACCATTATTGTATCGTACGTACTAGTGTGATCTATTGTAATTTATTATAACTGGTCTAGAGTGGATGTGGTCTAGAGCGTGTGAAATATCGGAGGGACCCCTCGACGTGACCAGGAGTGGGTCAAGTTTTCTCACACGCCTCACGGGGATAACCGCGGTAAATTAAATTGGCGGTCATCTCCGCTGAGATTATTTGTTGTAAGTGGCGGTGAAGCCCAGACAGGTAGTCTCATAATTCTCCACATCTGCCCATTGGTCCTTCCTGAACTGGAGGTGATTAGTGAATTAATCATTATTGAATTAATTATTTAATAATTAAGTGACTGATTGTAGGAAGTGGGTATAGTGTACACGAATTTAATTAATTGTGTTGTGGATTGTAATTAGTCTTGCTAGCACAGGTGTGGCTAGGATTTATGTGAGAATAAGGTGTGAGAACCACCTTCATAAAGATTTACTTAATTTGTAGCATCAGTGGTTATTGATTCTTTAACCATGGCTGAACCTAATGGAGTTGCTGTGGCTGGCAAGCCCAGGGATAATAAAGGGTCTATTTAATTTGTACCCTCAGTGGTTATTGATTCTATAACCATGGCTGGATCTGATGAAGTTGGTGCAGCTGGTGAGCCCATGGATATTAAAGCGAAGGGAAAAATTATCCCGACGCCAATAATCACAACTCATCAACTAAAAAGGGTTACATAGACACCTATCAAGTGACAGGGACCAGTAATAGTGGTTCTGCACATCAAGACAGGAGGATTAAGCACCCCAGTAAGGGTAACCCGGGGGGTAAGAAATCGAGTCAAGACATTAGAGATTGTCTCTTCTGTAAGGAAACCCATTTCTCTAAACTTTGCGATACTTATAATTCTTGGGAAGCTAGAGTGAAGATATTGGAAGAACTTGACAGATGTTTAGGCAATCATAATGTAAGGGATTGCCATGCCAAGTGGAATGATTGTTATCAATGCAACGAGGGAAGTTATTGATACAGAGGCATGGAAGCAAAAGTGTACTTGGGATGAAACCCTACCTGAGGAATTCATTAACAGGTGGGAAGAATTAATTGGTGATTACGAAAAGATTCCAATGCTGGAGTTCCCGCGCCAGGTGGCGAGTCAAGAAGGGACTAATATACTCCACATTTTTTTGCGATGCTTCTAAATTGGCGTACGGAGCAGTCGCTTATCTTCAAGGTGATAAAGACATTTCTCTTGTCATGTCTAAAGCTAAAGTGGCTCCAATTAACCCTTTCAGGGTCCAAGGGGGGTCTCCGAAACTCGTTCTCAGGGTCCATGAATTTCAAAAAAAAACAAAAAAAAATTTTTCTTATGAAATGATAGTTTTTTTTCTAAATCTAATAGGCTAAAAAATACATTTTTGTGATCAATACTTTCTGAGATATAGAGGATTGAAGTTGACTAAAATGGAACCGCTTACAGCAACATCGCCGACTGCCTGTCACCCGGTAATAGTTTTTTTTTTTTTTTTATACTTTTTTCTTTTATTTTTTAACATTTTATTTTGTCAAGTAACTTTTATGTCCTGTGAGACCAATATAAACCATATTTTGTATATATACACTCCTTGTATACTACACAATAACTGCTGGCTGACTGGCTGACCAGCTGGCTGGCTGGCTGGCTGGCTAGCTGACCAGTTGGCTGGCTGGCTGGCTAGCTGACCAGCTGGCTGGCTGGCTGGCTAGCTGACCAGCTGGCTGGCTGGCTGGATGGATGGCCAGCAAGGTGTTGCTGGCTGACCAGCTAGCAGGCTAGCTGGCTGGCTTGCTGACCAGTTGGCTGGCTGGCTGGCTAGCTGATCAGTTGGCTGGCTAGCTGACCAGCTGGCTGGCTGGCTAGTTGACCAGCTGGCTGGCTGTCTGGCTGGCTGGCTGGCTGAACAGCTGGCTGGATTGATGGCCAGCCGACTGGCTGGCTGACCAGCTAGCAGGCTGGCTGGCTGGCTTGCTGACCAGTTGGTTGGCTGGCTGGTTGGATAGCTGACCAGTTGGCTGGCTGGCTGGCTAGCTGACCAGTTGGCTGGCTGGCTGGCTAGCTAGCTGACCAGTTGGCTGGCTAGCTGACCAGTTGGCTGGCTGGCTAGCTGACCAGCTGGCTGGCTGGCTACCTGACCAGCTGGCTAGCTGACTAGCTGACCAGCTGGCTGACTGAACAGCTGGCTGGCTGGCTGGCTGAACAGCTGGCTGGCTGGCTGGCTGAACACGGCTGGCTGACTGGCTGGCTGACTGGCAGGGAAAATACAATAATAATAATAATAATAATAATAATAAAATAATAATTATTATTATTGTTGAAGCATGGTGTAAATGTGCCAGTCTTATCAGTAATCTAATTACAGCAGTGACATTGATGAGGGGTGAGGGTCCTCTTATCTTATTATTATCAGCTAAACTAATTAGTTTTGACATTTGATGTGGGTACCCTGCCTTGCCTGCCTGCCTCCCTGCCTCCCTCCCTGCCTGCCTCCCTGCCTCCCTCCCTGCCTGCCTCCCTGTCTCCCTGCCAGCCAGCCAGCCAGCCAAGGGTGACGGATTAGCCTTCTCTTATCAGAGTGATGACATTTGACAAATGAGTGTACACAGCCTTCCCTTTATTTGTTTTCACTGTTTCATTTGCCTGTCTGTTTGTCTCTCTTTCTGTCTCTCTCTGTCTCAGAGACAGTCACTATTGAACCAACACTGCCACATCTGAGTCCTGATATATTATTTGTCAGTCTGGATTTTTTGGATTATCCTAGATAATTTACACTATGTATTTATCCTAGGTTATTTGCACTATGTATTTATCCTATGTTATTTACACTTTGTATTTATGTGTACATGTGTTACAGAGCCAGCTAGCTAGCCAGCCAGCTGGTGAGTCAGCTGGTCAGCCAGCCAGCCAGCCTGCCTGCCTGCCAGCCAGCCAGCCAGCCAGCCAGCCAGCCAGCCAGCCAGCCAGCTAGCCTTCCCCCCACTGTCTTCCCCACCCACCCAAATGTCTTCCCCACCCCCCACTGCCTTCCCCACTGCCTTCCCCACTGTCTTCCCCACTCCACCCATTGTCTTCCCCACTCCCCCACTGCCTTCCCCACTCCCCACTGTCTTCCCCACTCCCCACTGTCTTCCACCCCCACTGTCTTCCCCACCCCCACTGCCTTCCCCACTGTCTTCTCCACCCACTCCACTGTCTTCCCCACTCCCAACACTGCCTTCCCTACCACTCACACTGCCGGAGTGAGGTATTCCTTACCGCATGGCTTGGTGACAAAGGCGCACTGAATTACCACTCCCACAATGCAATGCAGGTGCATAGATTTTTTTCCTACTGCGCACACTTACCACATAGACCCCTTCTAACACATGCAGGCTTACCAGCTCTCTCCCCCTTGATTTGAAGGCGCTAGAATTTATGCGTACTAGTACGTCAACCCCAGTGCGTAATCCGTACTAGTACGTCAATAACCCTGTAAGGGTTAAATTACGTACCTTGCCTCAGTTGGAATTAACAGCCATTTATGTGGGTGTCAAATTAGCTGATTATATATGGAGTAAATTGCCGGAGATAAATATTAGCGACACCATAATTTGGTCTGATAATGAGGTATCCTTGCAGTGGATTCGTAAATGCCCATAAAAATGTAATGCATGGTGGAGTACAAGATACCTTAAATTGCATTTGGGAAACTTTCTGGATTCCTCAAGGACGACAGAGTGTGAAGAGGGTCCTCAAGACGTGTAATGTGTCGTCATGTGGATGTTAGAACCTATATGTACCCAGGACCTCCACTATTGCCTAGGGAACGAGTGCAGTTAATAAAGCCATTTGATGTAACAGGTGTGGACTATAATGGTCCAATCATTTTAACGGGTACTGCAGATGGTGTTCCTTTGAAAGTGTATGTATGTTTATTTACTTGTACAGCTACAAGGGCAGTGCATTTAGAAGTGGCGCAGGATTTGTCTGCAGAACAGTTCATACAGCTGTTTCGGAAATTTGCAGCTAGGAGATCCTGTCCGAGACTAATGATTTCGGATAATGCCACTAACTTTGTAGCGGGGGCACAACATTTGAAGGAATTAAATGAGAGTAATGATATACAGTCTCTGCTAAATCAGCGAGGGTGTGGCTGGAAGTTTATTACTCCCAGGGCCCCTTGGCAGGGGGGGTTGTATGAAAGACTGATAGGTACAGTGAAGAGGTGTCTGTGTAAAGTACTACACTGGAAACAAATTAATTTGGAGGAATTCCGTGCAGTATTAGTGGAGGCAGAGAATCGGATAAATAATCGTCCACTCTCGTACATGATTGATACTCCCGACGCAGACATACTGACTCCGTCTCACTTAATATGTGGGCGGAAACTGGAAGTTGCACCTATCTATAGAGATAATCCTGAGGAAGTTGATGAGGATTACAATAATGTGACAGTGTTGAGTGATAAATTTAAGATGTTAAATAAAGTAATTAATCACTGGTCTAATGTGTGGCATAAAGAGTATCTTCTTACACTATGTGAACACTTTTATGGTGCATCAGAAGCGGTGAATTGACAGAATATTTAACCAGGTGACATTGTGTTAATTGATACTGAGCAACCTTGAACATTGTGGCCTCTGGGCAAGGTAGTAACATTGTACCCAGACGCTCAAGGTGTTGTCAGGAATGTCAAAGTGTTGTGTCATGGTCAAGAGAGTTTACGTACCATTAATAAATTAATTCCCTTGGAATTAAAAGGTGTTCAATCAAATGTGAATGAAAATCTAAGGGAAAGTGACATGAGTGATATTGCAGACAACGCTGACCAGAGGAAGAAAGTGTAATTAGGCCTACCAGGAGAACAGTCGTTCAGTCCAGGGCAGGATGGACCCGCCTCCTGAAGGAAGATGCAATTTGAATCGTCTAACAACGAACTCTGCCCGGCCACAGTGTGGAAAATATGGGTATTGTCCCGAAAGGTTATACTTGATAAACTTTCCAATATGAATATTCTTAATGTGTTGTTGTTGGTTCACATTTTTCTTGGGATCAGAAGAAGGAACCAACACAAAGGTCTTGGCGCATGCGTGGATAGACCCATGGCTTGGGTCAAGCACGTGGGTCAAGCGTGTGGGTCAGTCACGTGGAAGAGAGTGACGAAGATTGAGCGATGGGAGAGTTCTGACTATACTTGAGTCAGGAATTGGCGTTTACGATGGCCGAGCGTGATTTATGGCCTCACTTCACAATAGGAAGTGTCGTAATCGTTCTCATTGTATAATGAAGAGTATCGAGTCTGGGAATCGCAATAATAGGGTGATAATTTGTTAAATAGTGAATGACGCCGCCATTACGAGTGTTCGGTAGAAGAAATTCGTGTCGGTTTGATCATTGTTCATTGTACACAATTATTAATGGATTAACTTCTAACGAGGGTAAATTAGTGGGACATTAAATCGTCGTGTGAACTAAAGAGAATTTGGTGATGTTAATATCACGAGAGAGAATGAGTGCAGTGATGCTCGGCAGCATTCTCCTAACGACCGCATGTTGACCTCTCGATTCTGTCCCGAGAATTGTAGAGGTGTCAAGAAGTCAATACTTCTATATCGGGACGAACTCACCAACATCATCGTCTTGCCGGGAGAATAATCTCTACCGAACAGGACCACGAGATCAGTCGGAAGACTAGAAGACTGCCTTCTCAACCCCACCGTAAGTATTCTTCTTATCTTAGCAACCGTTACTGGCCAGTTAGGTATGTTACGATAATGTAAGTCTGCGGTGGGCATGACAACGACCTCCAGCGACCATCATTAAAACTGGGTGAGTGATGGTTTAATCTCATAAATGTGTGTACTCTCTTCCCTCTCTTTCTAATCAGTCCAGTACCCTTATACAGTCCACAACCATTATTGTATCGTACGTTCTAGTGCGATCTATTGTACGTAATTTATTATAACTGGTCTAGAGTGGATGTGGTCTAGAGCGTGTGAAATATCGGAGGGACCCCTCGACGTGACCAGGAGTGGGTCAAGTTTTCTCACACGCCTCACAGGGATAACTCATTTAAGCATGAGTTTATGTTGCACGATTTGGGTATTGCACGATTGAAGAATTGCGGTACATTTTGATCTAACACGGTGTAAAATTGATATTACACGGTTCGTGGGAGGGGAAAAATTTTTGAGCGCGCAGTCGCCCGCGATGGGTTAAACCATTGAGTCAGTGGGGGAGTCCTACTGTTATCCCCCACCACCCTCACCCACCCACGCATCCCTCCCAGTGTTCAGTTTGGTTCATACGCGTGCATGTCGTACAATAATGGGGAAGCTCGCTGTGTTTATTTACATACATTTTCTCATTTTCATTACATTTTGATAAATCTGCCAAGCAATCATGGCACCCAGTAAGCATACAAGTGTTCCAGCAAGTGTCAAGAAAAGGTTTAAGCGTTCAAGTCTAGGAATTACAAAGAAAATCGAGATATTAGATAAGCTTAAGAGTGGCTCACGTGTGGTAGATATAGTGAGGGCCTATGGCCTTAATGAAGCGTCAGTTCGTACAATTAGGAAGAGCAGGCGAATATACGACCTTGTGTAATGAATAACCCAAAATGTGAGCTCATGAAAAGAATGACACGTAGGTCCCAACAAGTAAATAAAACAGAAAACTTGTTGCTTGAGTAGATCGAACAGAAAACAAAGAAAGGTGCACCATTTAATTTCCTCTTAATTAGCGAAAAGGCCTTACAGTTGTTTAAAGCAGTGTGTGACAAGGAAGGAAGGCCTGAAAACGAGTGTGTGTTTAGCACAGGCTGGTTCCACAACTTTAAGTTGCATAATAAGTTACATAATATTAAATTTTCTGGTGAAAGTGCTTCAGCTGATCATACAGCAGCAAGTAATTTCCCTGCTGAATTTCAGGAACTTATTTCTGAGGGTGGCTATGAGCCACATCAAGTGTTTAATGCTGATGAGACAAGTGTTTTCTGGAAGAAAAGGCCAACACGAACTTATATCAGTCAGCAAGAGAAAAGTGCACCAGGCTTCAAGACAGCAAAGAATCGCTTCACCTTGCTCCTTTGCGGTAATGCATCAGGTGATTTCAAGTGTAAGCCCATGGTTATTTACCGCTCTACGAATCCTCGTGCTTTGAAAGGTGTGGATAAAAACACCTTACCAGTAATTTGGAGGTCAAACCAGTCAGCATGGATGACAGAGGAAATATTTATTGACTGGTTTAAACATCACTTTATTCCTGAAGTCAAGTTTTACCTGCACAGCAAGAACCTTGCATTCAAGGCTCTCTTCATTCTTGATAATTCCTGTACTCATCCACAAGCTTTGCTTTATGTGACCCCACATGTAAAAGTTGTATTTTTACCTTCAAATACATCTCTGATTCAACCACTGGACCGGGGAGTTATTAAGACATTCAAGTGTAACTACACAAAAAAAAGTTATAAAAAAACTAGTTGCATCAATGGATGCTGACTCTAACCTGGCAGTACCAAGCTTCTGGAGTAAATTTAACATTGCAGATGACATCAGCTATGCTAGAAGTGCATGGAATGAAGTGCCCCAATCAACATTAAATGCAGGCTGGGGAAAGTTATGGCCTTCTGTAGTTAATTCTTTCACTGGTTTTTCCCTTGCTTGAGAGTCAGGTTCAGGAAATTGTTCAGCTGGTAAGGAGATTACCAGGTGATGGTTTTGAAGATATGAATGAAGAAGATGTGAATGAACTCTTAGAAGATGATGATGATGAAGACAGGAGTCCAGAGGAAATGTTGGCTGAGTTCGATGCACAGATGCAAGGGAGGGAGATAACAGAAGAAGATGAAGAAGAACCTGAAGAAAAACAGTTAACATTGCAGCAGTTATGTGAGCAGTTCCATGTTGCTGCTAAACTAGCAGACTTTTTCACCGAAGAGGACCCTGACAAAGCTTGAAGCAGGGCTTTGAAACGGGGTCTAGACCAGCTGATGATGCCTTACCGTCAGCTGTATAATGTACTGCAGGGTAAAAGAGCATGCAGAGATCCATTACAGAATTTATGCACACTGCAATACAACCATCGACTTCAGTACCAGAAACTCTACCATCCACTTTTACCGACAATCAACAACCATCCACCTCAGCCCAGTAGGGTCACACCATCCATATCAACTCTCTTCACAACCATCCACAAACATCATTACCCACAATTTAAGGTAAGAAATACTATTATTTCTATTGCATTTGTAGTCTTAAGCAGTAATATATCACGACAATGAACTACAATTACATATTCACCTTCAATTTTTGCAAGATCTGTTGGTCTAAAAAAAACTTGTTTGTCTTTTTGGGGACTCCCAGGAACATAACCCTATTTTTCCCAGTGCTAAATGACGGTCTACTGTATATTACATTGTGGCAAGGTGAAAGTGTTTTGTAGGATGGTTATATCAATAGTAAATATTGAAATTATATTATGGGAAAATAACAGTGAGCGTTGTTGAAAGTAGTTTACAGTATGAGTAGTTTAGGGTGAGTAGGTGGTTTTTGAAAAAGAGTCTTAAATTGATGTTCAGAACAGGTTATTTTAGTATTTACTGGTAATGAATTTCCAGATTTTGGGGCCCTTTATGTGCATAGAATTTTTACACAGGGTGATATGGACACGGGGTATATCAAAAAGTGATCTGTGTCTTGTGTGTCATGGGTCCTGTTAAAGTTGGTGAGGAGAATTTTGAGCGGAGGGTTTATATTTGAGTGTAGAGTTCTATGTATGTAAAAGGCACAAGAATAAGTGTGAATGTTCTTTACGGTGAGTAGTTTTAGACTTTTGAATATTGGTAGAGTATGCTGTCCTGAGTGGGAATTTGTTATCATTCTGACTCCAGCCTTTTGCTGGGTTATGAGCAGTCTAAGGTGATTTAATGTTGTTGATCCCCATGCGCAAATTCCATGGGTGAGATAAGAGCAGATGAGTGAATGATACATATATGTGTATATTTATTATAGATCAATAATAATAAACAACTTTTTTTATTGTTGGTTTGTGTAAACAGGTTTTGTAATGATAATAATATCTGTGCAGTTATTGTGTTGCATACAACGAGTAGGTATATATACATTACACATTATATTGGTCTTACAGGCCACAAAAGTTACTTGAAAAATTAAAATATTAAAAAAATAAAAGAAAAATACAATAAAAGTAAAAATAATATTACCGAGTGAGCGGCAGTCGCTGATGTTGCCATAAAAGGTTCACTTTCTGTCAACTTCACTCCTCTATCTCGGTAAGTTCTGATCGCAATTTGTTGTTTGTTTTAAAACACTCAAAAGTACAGTGGAACCCCGGATTTCGTACTTAATCCGTTCCAGAAGGTTGGTTTAAATCCGAAACGTAGGAAAACCGAAGTAACATTTCCCATAAGAAATAATGTAAATACAATTAATCCATTCCAGACACCCAAAAATATTAACAAAAAATACATTTTTTTAAAGAATAACATACAGAAAACAATGAGAAATAAATATAAAGCACTAATGAAATGGATAAATGAACATTTAAATCACTATTACATACCTTTATTGAAGACTCTTGTTGGCGTATGGAAGAAGGCGAGGAGGGGAGAGAGAGGAGAGCTTATTGTTTGGAAGGGGAATCCCCCTCCATAAGGACTTCAGGTATCAAAGCCCTATCTGGGGTTACTTCCCTTCTTTGTCTTTTACTGGCACTGGACCTCTGTCGCACTAAAAATCTGTCCAGAGAGATCTGTTTCTGGCGTCTCTTTAAGATTTGCCTAAAATGGGAAGGTATTGTCACTGAACATGCTGCAGATACGGCTTGTATCAGAGTGATATTTTTCTACAAAAGTTTGCACCTCATTCCACTTTGCACAAATTTCCTTAATCACTGAAGAATGCACCTTCTCCCCTATAATGTTTCTCACCTTCTTTACCAAAGGGCTAGCACTAGGAACTTTCTTTGGGCCTATGGTGGCTTATTTCGCAGCTGCACAAAAAACGATGGATTATTACGAAATGTTTCTGATGAACGCGTGAAGTAATGCTCACTTGACCAATGACAGAGCCATACTGAGACATGTACGCATGAGTGGCTGTGTCCCGGGCGGGTGGACGCATCTGATACATATGATTTCCGGGTAGAGGTACGAATTGCGGACCAAAATTTCGTACAAAAAAGTTGTCTAAATCTGAAACATATGATATTCGGTGCGTACGAAATCCGGAGTTCCACTGTATTCTTAAGATTTGGGTAAGAATTTTATTTTTGGTTTATAATATTTTTTGACAGTGATCGAGTTAACCCTTTGAGGGTCCAGAGGCCTAATCTCAGAGTGACAGCCGGGGTCCAAGAATTAAAAAAAAAAAAATTTATTTTTCTTGTGAAATGGTAGAGAATCTTTTTCTGAAGGTAATAAAACAAAAAAGCACGAAATTTGATAAAAAATTGACGAAATTACACTCTCGCTAATTTTGATGCATCAGCGATATTTCCGCATTGGCGATTTTGCCGACTTTGACTACCATTTTAGGCAAATTACATTATTCCAGTCGACCAAATTCTTAGCTATTTTGCTAGTTTTACTTCTATTTTATCAATTGAGCACAAGAACTTGCCCAGTCAATTGTTTCAACTACCCAATAAAATGATTGGAAATTGGTAATTTGGCCAATTTAACACAAAGCTCAAAATATTCTAATTTGAAAATAGGGTCCAGAATAAATAATGCAGGCATTCCTGGCACTAAACTAATTTTCTTCTGTTCATTAGTTATGTTTTCAGGCTTTACAAATGAATTCCATTTTGATTTTCTTTTCACATGTTCAAGTGCCGTTACCGAACGAATTTGTTCCCATAAGGACAAATGTAAATTAGATTAGTCCGTTTCAGACTCCCAAAAATACACTTACAAAAGCACTTACAAAAATACACTTACATAATTGTTCAAGTTGGGAGCAGTATGATAACAGGGGGTCCACTGTAATGAATTTTTATTCACACCAAAAAATACAGTGGACCCCCGGTTTTCGTGATGCTCCAAACTCGAACAATTATGTAAGTGTATTTTTGTAAGTGCTTTTGTAAGTGTATTTTTGGGGGTCTAAAAGGACTAATCTAATTAACATTATTCCTTATGGGAATAAATTCGTTTGGTAACGGCACTTGAACAGCATTCTCTAACGAAAAAATCATGAAAACCGGGGGTCCACTGTAGAAGATTTACTGTTTTGCAATGTTGTAATAACTGTATAAATAATATCAGCACATTCGTGAATGTATATTAAAGCCACCAGATGACATGTACAGTGATACCCCGAGTTTCGGCCACCTCCCAACTCGAACAATTATGTAAGTGTAGTATTGTAAGTGCTTTTGTAAGTGTATTTTTGGGGGTCTGAAATGGACTAATCTAATGTACATTACAGTGAACCCTCGGTTAACGAAAGGTACTGTTAACGAAAGTTTCGGAAAACGTAAGCTTTTTTCGTAATCGGTTAGCGAAAAAGTCCTCGGTTACCGAAAGGTATTAGACGCGTCCACCTGCTCCGCGCAAGCGCAGGACGCCAGTGAAGCGTTGTTTACCATTGAGAGAACATTACCCAGCGTGCTCTTTCAAAGATTCACAATATATTTGGTGTATTTTTTGGTGGTTTTAGTTATTGCCTTGTGAAATAAGTCACCATGGGTCCAAAGAAGCTTCCTAGTGGCACCCCTGGGGTAAAGAGAGTGAGGAACACCATCGAACTGAAGAAGGAAATCATAGAAAAATATGAGAGTGGTGTACGTCTGAGTGATCTTGCCAGGATGTACAAGAAAACTCCATCTACTATCGGCACTATCCTGGCACAGAGAAATGAGATCAAGAAAGCTAATGTTGCAAAAGGGGTTAATTTGTTAACGAAACAAAGATCGAAAACAGTGGATGAGGTTGAGAAGTTGTTGTTGGTGTGGATCCATGAAAAACAGAGAGCGGGTGATAGTATTTCTATGGCGATAATTTGTGAAAAGGCAAGGAAGTTGCACGCAGATCTTGTGAAGACAATGCCTGCAACCAGTGGTGAGGAGAGTGATTTTAAATCCAGCAAAGGCTGGTTTTAGAAGTTTAAGAAACGTAGTGGCATACACAATGTTGTGAGGCATGGTGAGGCAGCCATCTCAGACAAACGTGCAACTGAAAAATTTGTGCTGGAATTCAAGGGGTTCGTAGAGGCTGAACAATTCCTCCCCCAACAAGTGTTTAATTGTGATGAAACAGGCCTGTTTTGGAAGAAAATGCCCAACAGGACCTACATTACTCAGGAGGAAAAGGCACAGCCAGGACACAAGCCTATGAAAGACAGGCTAACTCTTATGATGTGTGCCAATGCCAGTGGTGATTTTAAAGTGAAGCCTTTACTGGTGCATCACTATGAAAATCCCAGACCCTTCAGGAATCACGGTGTTGACAAGAATAAATTGTGTGTGCATTGGAAAGCTAACACCAAGGCATGGGTCACTACGGAGATTTTCAAGGAATGGATGACTGGAGTGTTTGGCCCTAGTGTGAAGAAATACCTCCTGGAAAATAAATTGCCACTCAAGTGCCTCCTGCTACTGGACAATGCTCCTGCTCATCCTCACAACTTGCAAGAGTTGTTGCCTGACAACATAAATTTCATCAAAGTGAAGTTCTTGCCTCCTAACACCACTCCTCTCCTCGAGCCCATGGACCAGCAGGTCATTTCCAACTTCAAGAAACTGTACACCAAAGCACTGTTTCAGAGGTGCTTTAATATGACCAATGACTCTGAATTGACCCTAAGAGAGTTCTGGAAAGAACACCTCAATATCGTGCATTGCATAGGCCTTATAGGTAAGGCTTGGGAGGAAGTGACTTCCAGGACTCTGAACTCTGCTTGGAGACCACTGTGGCCGGATTGTGTCCAAGAGAGGAATTTTGAAGGATTTGAGGCTGACCCTGACCCTGACGACCCTGTGCTTGTTGTGGAACATGTTGTGGAAGATATTGTGGAATTGGGGAACAGCCTGGGGTTGGAGGTGAGTGGTGAGGATGTGGAAGAGTTGGTGGAGGAGCACAGGGTAGAGCTAACAACTGAAGAGCTGCAAGAGCTTCATCTGGAACAGCAACAGACCACAGCTGAGGTTATTGCTTCACAGGAAGAGAGAGAGAGATAAGGAGGTGCCTTCTTCAGTGCTTAAGGAGATGTGTACAAAGTGGAATGAGTTGCAGACATTTGTTGAAAGATACCACCCTGAGCAAGCTGAAATGAGCCTTCTGTGCAACCACTTCAGTGACAGAGCCATGTTGTACTTCAGAAAAGTGTTGAAGAGTCGCCAGAAACAGAGGACTCTGGACAGCTACTTCACCAGGCAGGGGTCTAGTGACTCTCAAGCTGGTCCTAGTGGCATTAAAAGACCAAGAAGGGAAGTAACCCCAGAGAGGGACTTGTCACCTGAAGTCCTTTTGGAGGGGGATTCCCCTTCCAACCACTAACACCTGCTCCAATCATCATATATATCTTCCAGATGCCTGCAAGTCTCTTCAATAAAGGTAAGTAAGTGTTATTTTTTTTTTATTTTGAGTGATTATTTTTTTGTGGAACGAATTAATTGTATTTACATTATTTCCTATGGGAAATAAGGTTTCAGATAACGAAAGATTCAGATTAAGTAATAGCTCCTGGAACGGATTAATTTCGTTAACCGAGGGTCCACTGTATTTCTTATGGGAACAAATTCGTTCTGTAACTCAGTCGATAGAACAAATGGAGTTCCAGTGAAATAGCTGAGTTTAGTCGACTAGAACAATGGAATTGGCTGAAAATAAGGGGCAAATGGGGCGAAATCGCCTATGCGTACTTTTGGTGTCATTACCATCGGGAAAAGATTGTAGATGCTGTTATTCTGTTGAACAGCAGTTTAGTGCTGAAGGGGTAGCATAGGTTGCAGAGATACGGCCATAGACTAGATTGGCTTTTTAGACAAAGGTGTGAGTACACAACGGGCGGAGTGTGAGGGGACCAGAAGCCAGACCGCTGTGGGGTAGGATGTTGGTCCTAGGATGAAAACCGTGAGAGAGTGGGTGGGCATAGTGTCCCACTGACCTTGGCAGGCCTAGAGAGGGCAGCACTGTAGTGCCGCAATTTATGAAACTAACAGACAACATAGGCTGTCTACATTCGCTCGGCCAACTACAGTGGTACCTCGAGTTACGATGCTGTCATCTTACGTTATTTTCGAGTACCGATATTTATAACGTAAAAAAATTGATTGCCAGTAACGATGTTTGCTTCGTGTAATGACATTCATATCGGACGTGTCCGCCTGGCGCCCAGCTGAGCGTGCACTCCAGGGAGCGTCAGTGTGCTATTGTTTACAAGCGAGAGCGACCACCCACCCACAACCACACATTCATACCAGTATATTGTCATTATTCCACTGTTTTTAGTGCTTGCAACTGCTAAATAAGCTACCATGGGTCCAAGGAAAGATCCTAGTGGTAAGCCTGTGGCAAAGAGGAACAGAAATACATGTACGATAGAACTGAAGAAGGAGATAATAGAAAAATATGAAAGTGGAGTGCGTATCAGTGAGCTGGCCAGGCTGTATGGTAAACCCTTTTCTACCATCGCTACCATTGTGGCCAAGAAAAAATCAAGTAAAATCAAGGAAGCTGTTGTTGCAAGAGGTTCATCTGTGATCACAAAACACAGACCACAAGTGCTGGAAGATGTGGAAAGGTTGTTGTTGGTGTGGATCAACGAGAAACAGTTAGCAGGAGATACTGTTTCGGAGTCAATAATATTTGAAAAAGCAAGGCAGGTGCATGATGATCTCGTTAAGAAAATGCCTGCAACGAGTGCTGAAGTGAGCAAATTTAAAGCCAGCAGAGGCTGGTTTCACAAATTTAAGAATCGAAGTGGCATACATAGTGTTGTGAGGCATGGTGAGGCATCCAGTTCTGACAAAATTGCGGCTGAAAAATATGTGCCTGAATTCCAGGAGTACATAGAGGCTGAACAATTCCTCCCCCAACAAGTGTTTAATTGTGATGAAACAGGCCTGTTTTGGAAGAAAATGCCCAACAGGACCTACATTACTCAGGAAGAAAAGGCACAGCCAGGACATAAGCCTATGAAAGACAGGCTAACTTTGATGCTTTGTGCTAATGCCAGTGGTGATTGCAAAGTGAAGCCTTTACTGGTGTATCTTTTGAAAATCCCGAGTGTTTGGCAGATGCGGTGTCAGCAAGTCTAACTTGTGTGTGATGTGGAAGTCTAACAAAAGGCTTGGGTCACAAAGGACATTTTTTAGATTGGTTCAATGGCGTGTTTGGCCCCAGTGTGAAGAAATATCTATTGGACAATAATTTGCCACTTAAGTGCCTCTTGATAATGGACAATGCTCCTTGTCATCCTCCAAACTTGGTAGAGAAAATTGTGGAGGAGTTTAAATTCATCAAAGTGAAGTTCTTGCCCCCTAATACCACTCCTCTCCTCCAGCTCATGGACCAGCAGGTCATTTCCAACTTTAAAAAACTCTACACCAAAGCAATGTTTCAAAAGTGCTTTGATGTGACCACAGACATGAATATAACCCTAAGAGAATTTTGGAAAAAACATTTCCATATGCTGCATTGTGTAAACCTTATAGGTAAGGCTTGGGAGGGAGTGACTACCAGGACTTTGAACTCTGCCTGGAGAAAATTGTGGCTAGACTGTGTCCTAGAGAGGGATTTTGAAGGTTTTGGGGCTGAGCCTCAGAACCCTGAGCCTGAGCCTGAGTCTGAGCCTGTTGTGGAAGAAATTGTGGAATTGGGCAAGTCTTTGGGGTTAGAGGTGAGTGGTGAGGATGTGGAACAGTTGGTGGAGGAGCACAAGGAAGAGCTAACCACTGAAGATCTGCAAGAGCTTCAACAACAACTGGAACAAGAGTCCAGTGGTCAGGACAATGGTTCAGAGGAGGAGGAGGTGGAACAGAAATGGAAGAAATTGCCTTCTTCAAGGATTAGGGAGATCTGTGCCAAATGGAGTGATGTGCAAGGCTTTATGGATGAATATCACCCTAACTATGCTGTTGCAGGCCGTGCTGGCAACCTGTACAATGACACAGTGGTGTGTCATTTCAGGGATGTGTTAAAGAATCGCCAGACACAGAGCTCCCTGGACAGATTTATTGTTAGAAAGAGGTCCAGTGACTCTCAAGCTGGTCCTAGTGGCATTCAAAGAAAAAGGGAAGTAACCCCAGAAAAGAACTTGGTACCTGCAGTGTTAATGGAAGGGAACTCTCCTTCCAAACACTAGCATACTACTCCACCTTCTCCCCTCCTCCCGTCCTCCACACATCAACAACTCTTCAATAAATGTAAGTGACATGTTATTGTACAATATTTACATGTGTATTTAGTTATTCTTCATTAAATTGTGTATTATTTAATGTCAAAAAGTTCTAAAAAATATTTTATTTAACTACTTTTGGAAGTCTTGGACGGATTAAATTTATTTCAATTTTTTCTTATGGGGAAAATTGATTCGGGTAACGATTGTTTCGGCTAAAGATATGCCCTCTCTGATGGATTAATATCGTAAACCGAGGTACCACTGTAATCTGGAAGCTCGCTGTGTTTATTTACATTCATTACCTCATTTTCATTGCATATTGATAAATATACCAAGCAATCATGGCACCCAGTAAGCATACAAGTGTTCCAGCAAGTGTCAAAAAAAAGTTTAAGCGTTCAAGTCTAGGAATTTCAAAGAAAATCGAGATATTAGATAAGCTTAAGAGTGGCTCACGTGTGAGGGATATAGTGAGGGCCTATGGCCTTAATGAAGCGTCAGTTCGTACGATTAGGAAGAATGAGGCGAATATACGAGCTTGTGTAATGAATAACCCAAAATGTGACCTCATGAAAAGAATGACACGTAGGTCCCAACAAGTAAATAAAACTGAAAATTTGTTGCTTGAGTGGATCGAACAGAAAACAAAGAAAGGTGCACCACTTAATTTTCTCTTAATTAGGGAAAAGGCCTTACAGTTGTTTAAAGCAGTGTGTGATAAGGAAGGAAGGCCTGAAAATGAGTGTATGTTTACCACAGGCTGGTTCAAGAACTTTAAGTTGCATAATAAGTTACATAATATAAAGTTTTATGGTGAAAGTGCTTCAGCTGATCATACAGCAGCAAGTAATTTTCCTGCTGAATTTCAGGAACTTATTTCTGAGGGTGGCTATGAGCCACAGCAAGTGTTTAATGCTGACGAGACAGGTGTTTTCTAGAAGAAAATGCCAACACGAACTTATATCAGTCAGCAAGAGAAAAGTGCACCAGGCTTCAAGACAGCAAAGGATTGCTTCGCCTTGCTCCTTTGCGGTAATGCATCAGGTGATTTCAAGTGTAAGCCCATGGTTATTTACCGCTCTAAGAATCCTCTCTAACGGATTAATATCGTAAGTCGAGGTACCACTGTACCTCGTGTCGTCTCGACACAACAATACTGGTGGGCATGAAGGTATGAAAGATAAATACATGCAATAGTTAACCCAGGGAGGACTGGCTTTCGCTCACCCAAAATTCAAATAATAATAATATTAATAATTAATAATAATATTAATAATAATAATAATAATCGTTCTGGAGTGCTTTAGATGTCAGCTACCAAACCTATATGAAATAGTATGACATTTACAGCACCCCAGAGTGATTACTAATTATATTTTATTATTATTATTATCACCATCGACATACCTTGTTCACTGAGTATAATAATTTCTTAAGCTGCCACGAGAGACAGAAAATGTCAACACACAGACGAACACACCAGCTGATCCTTTGACTGTGTACTTCTTTTGTACTTCTTCCATTTTCCTCTTGTTTTTCCTCTTGCAAGTGCTGCTGCATGTCTATTGTGCACCCCATAGTACAAGATAGAGTTATAAGTGCAGCAGCAATTGGAAGAGGAAAAACAACAAGGAAAATGGAAGAAGTACAAAAGAAGTGCACAGTAAAGGGATCAGCTGGTGTGTTCGTCTGTGTGTTTACATTCTGTGTCTCTCGTGGCAACTTAATTAAGAAATGATTAAACTCAGTGAACAAGGTATGTTGATGGTGATAATAATAATAATAATAATTAATAAAGATAAAGATTATTTCTTGTAATAATAACAATCGCTCTGGAGTGCTTTAACCCTTTGGGGGTCCAAGGGGTCTCTCTGAAACTCGTTTTCAGGGTCCACGAATTTAAAAAAAAATTTTTTTTTTCGTATGGAATGATAGAGAATCTTTTTCCGATCATAACGCCACAAAAATTATGAAATTTGATCGAAAACTAATGGAATTATGCTTTCGCGAAGTTAGCGGTAGCCATGACATTTACGCATCGGCGATTTCGCCCACTTTGAGCCCTATTTTCGGCACATTCCAATGTTTCAGTCTACTAAAATTATAGCTATTTCGCTAGAACTCCATTTCTTCTATCGATTGAGTACAAGGAACCGCCTATTTACCAATTTCAACTACCCAAAATAGTGGTCAGAAAATGGCAATTTGGCCAATTTCACACAAATTTCAAACGATGCCAATTTCAAAATAGGGTCCATAATAAACAAGGCAGACATTCCTGGCACTAAAATAACATCTTCTCTGTTCATTAGTCACGTCTCCAGGCCCCTCTTACATTACTTTTGCTTTCCATTTTGAATTTTTATTCTCACAAAAAATAGAAGATTTACTGTTATGTATACAACTGCATCACTGTAAAAATGGTATAAATAATATCAGCGTACTTGTACAAGAATATTAGACTCTCCAGTTGATGTGTATTGGACGCATGGTGTGATTTGTTTACTCCTGAACATCAGCCAAAATCGAACATTTTCGCTACTTTGCGCTCAGTTTCAAGGTACTTGTCATCGTGAAACCAGTCAAAATTATCTCTATTTCTGTAATATATCATCTATTCTATAAAATGAGACTAAGAAAACGAGAATACAAGCATAAATACCATACGAAAATAGACTGCAAAGTCGCTGTTTTAAACCAAAAACACGGTCAGTTTTTTTTCCTCATGCACTGTGTGGTGCAGAAATTTTTTTATACTGCGCACACTGACCGCACAGACCCATTCTATCACATCTAGGCCTAACAGCCTGTTTCTACTTGATTTGAGGGCGCTAGAATTTAGGAGTACTAGTACGTCAATAACCACAGTGCGTAAAACGTACTTGTACGACCATAACCCCGAAAGGGTTAAAGTCAGCTACGAAACCTATACAAGTGCTGCTGCACTTCTATCTTGTACTTTGGGTACACAATCAAGTTCAAATTTGTACAAATATGTAGTCTTGGAGACTTTAAAAGCTAGTGTACCGAGTTGTCGGTAAACGAGTACGTCAGTAAGTGAGGAGAGGCTGTATAACTGCACTCTGACAGTCAGGAAGTGGAGTGAAATGAGTCTCAATGAGCAGTTGTTGTAGGTACGACTCAGGCGTCTACGAACGGCGAGCATAATAGTTTTCTGTACATGGGGGCTCAGATGCTCATAAACTGACGCCTGGACTGACTAATGTCAGCTGTCAACGGTCACAACAGGTGACAAGTAACACGAGGGTGCTTCCAGTGGTCTGGGCTCAGACCATACTGTGGTTTACACACACATCTGTACTCAGAACACACATTGGGACACAAGGAAAACTACACTCACTTGCACTGCACATGCGGTTACAACAGGGCTTGTATTAGCAAATGACGTTTTTCTGTGCAAAAATCGATGCTAAGTCATTTACAAACATGCAAGAACACTGACTGAGAGGATTAACATGTGACATATATCTTCTCGATAATATTGAAATAAATTGCTCACTGGGAAACTATAACACTGTCAATGTGGCATCATGCAGTGATGTCAGGCGTGATGTCGTGGGGTGACATCAGGCAGATGTCCAGGTGACATCAGGCAGACGTCCAGGGTGACGTCAGGAAGATATCCTGGGTGATGTCACGAGGTGATGTCCTGTGACGTCAGGCAGACGTCCTGGGTGACGTCGCAAGGTGATGTCCTGTGACATCAGGCAGACATCCAGGGTGACGTCAGACAGACGTCCAGGGTGACATCAGGCAGATGTCATGGGTGGCATCAGGCAGATGTCATGGGTGGCATCAGGCAGATGTCATGGGTGGCATCAGACAGACGTCCTGGAGTGACGTCGGGCAGCAACGTGATGTCAGAAGTGATGCGGGCAGCATGGTGATGTCATGGGTGATGTCAGGCAGCAGACAACAGCATGTGGTTTGGGACATCTGGCATGTTTACCCACGTGGTTCACTCCACATGGCCTTATTCACATGTGGGTTCATGATCCAAGTGGCTTCGAGTGACCTCAGGCACTTGGATACACAACTCTGGCAAAGAATTCACACTGAATTCACAGAAAAACAGCATAGAGGATATGAGTGGTGGTGGTGGAGAGTAATGTTATGGTAGGAGTGTGGTGGCATATGGTGAGTCGAGGAACTCCAGCCACTTCCTCCTCTCTACCCACACATGCGGAAGATAGTGCAGATTCTACCACACTGGGTGCAGAAAACACTGCAAAACTCACCTCTGACTTGCTGAAATAGCCATGCTGAACTGGAACAACAGCAGTAACAAACAGGTGACACTGAACATGTGACTGAGAACAGCATGGGACGCTGTGGAGTGGAGTCTTGAAGAAATTCGGCAAATTTTGGCCTAGATCCTGCTTGTACCTGTGTCTGGATGCTGAGACTTGCAGACTGTGGAAACTTTTGTAGGTTGCTCAAGTTCCACAGGGTAAGTGAGCCATACGAAACCTTAACATGCCACGGGCAGGTCCTCTGAGTTTATGAACCCTCACATCCACCCAAACAAACACACACTCACGAGTTGGCGAAGGTAGTGAGATTGCACATATTAATTGATAGATTTACTCTCTGAGGAAGGTCTAGGTAGGTTTGTACAGTTAGTAACTAATATTAGGATTATTGAGGCAACTTTAGATATTAATAATGTAGTCCTAGGACCTTAACATAGGTAGGTTTAGGCCTTCAATAGGCGTACATTAGGTTATATGAGCCAATGAGAAATGGCAATCCCATGCTGACCACAGGCAGTGTGGGTCCTCCAGGGCGCGACAAGTGCTCATCTTAGAATAGACACCATCGAAACAACACGCGCCAGGAACAGAAGCCCGGCAGCCCCACGTGTCTACCACTATCAGACCTGGGGAACTCGGAGGGGGCATCCCGAAGTACTGTGGATATCTTTCTCCATCCAGACCCACTACAGTAAGACAATACCTTTCTTTCTCTCAGTATCTGGCCAGTTTCCTGGGGGAAAACGTGAGTGAGTTGAACTGTGGGTCTTGGAGCAGGCAGACGCTAGAAGACCAAATTATGGTCCTGACTGCATGTGATGATTTGAAGGGAAGAGTCCAACCCCCTTTTTAGTCGTGCATGTAGGTGGGGAATTCTTGCAGCTGCAGTTATATGGAAATCTGTCCCATAAGCCACTTGTGAGCCTGAGAGGAGTAATCTCAGAGTGTCGGGAGTAGCTTACAAGGAGGCAGTCCAAAGACAAATTTCCACACCGACACTACTTCAGGATAAAGCATAGAGAGACGGATGCTTCTTGTATGGGGTGATGAAGTGGGGACAACATCTTCGTTCCTTCCTTCCTCTCTCCCGGCAACACGCTGCGATCACTGCTTCCACTATTTATAAAAGTGGGTTTTGTGTGTTTGGTAGCAGGAATGAATGATAAGGCTTCGGAGGCTTCTTGCTTTATTTGGATTTGTGGTACACAGGCAGTGTGTCTGAGTTGCCCAGGCCCAGAGGGCCATGCCCAGGAGTAAGTGACGGAGTAGACCTTGTTGACTGAGTGAACTCAGCTGCCTGAATGAGGCCGGGTAAACGTGGTGTGGGCTGAGATTGGTACGCCTTTGCCACTAGGTGTCAGCGCCATAGTGCCGTGAAATATGAACCCAGTATGCCAATTATGTCAACTAAGTCTGTATCATTTGTTTTATGTACTGTAGGAATAATTATTATTTCTATATAAATGCAACTTACTTATTCTTCTGCTTTGCTCTACATGTCACAGTCCTTCCCTGATGCTACCTGCTAACCCTACCATTCACCCATCTAACATTTTGTTTTGTTTTAATTCCCATCTCTCACCAAGGCAGGGTGACCCCAAAGAAAAAAAAATATTATTCATTCAACTGCTATCTTCCAAGAAGTGTGCTGCCACTATAAATCAGATTATTCTCTGACCATAACATCCCCACCTGTCCTTCAGAGTGCAGTCACTGTACTTTCTACCTCTAACTCAAGTCCATCTATCTTTGATCTTATGTTCAGATAAATGTAGATGCAGCTGTTTTCTCACAGTTCAGATGAAGCTCTGAAAGACACTAAGTTTGTACTGAAAAATGTTTGATTTTATTTAATAGGTTAGGGTTGTTCCTCATCACTCGCATACTAAAGGCTGGAAAAGACCGTCGTTTTGACAAAATACGCAATAATCCTGCCCGCTTCTTCTTTGCTTGGACCATACAAGGTAAGATTTTGTTGGCCCTTTCTGCTGTAAATGATAATGATACATCTATGTAGGCTTTAGGAGGAACCCTCTGAAAATAAAAAGCTTCTTAGTAACAACCACAGCAGTTTAATACTACAGTGGACCCTCGCTATTCGAACACTCCAAAACTCACCCTTTTATGTAAGTTTATTATTGTAAGTGCTTTTATAAGTGTATTTTTGGGGGTTTGAAATGGACTAATCTAATTACATCATTCATTATGGGAATAAATTCGTTTGGTAACAGCACTTGAACAGCATTCTGGAATGAGGGTGAGTTTTGGAGTGTTCGAATAGCGAGGGTCCACTGTATATTGTTTGTTATGTAGCAGTTGAATATTATCTGTTTATCAACTAGTGGATCACTATCTTCCTGGTTATGATGTATCAATAGAGTACTGTGTCCCAGGCTATGTACAAGTTAAACAAATCAACAAAATTGAAGGTATTGCAGTTTTGTTACTCAGCACAAATAAGGGAGTAAGAAAACTGACAAACTCATCAAATATCATTTGTGAAAAAATGGCCTACAAGCTTTTACAAATTGTTTGCAACAAAATCTCGGTAATCAACTATACAATCTTGATCAAACTGGTCTTGTTTTAAAGCAGATTTAATGAACTTGAAAGAATGATGAACATTTTGGTATAGAAAACACAATTTTCACATATGAGCTCGTTAGTTTTCTTCTCAGCCCCTGAAATATCACATGTATCAAAAATACTACAAATCAGTGGATGGAAAAGAAATTGTAAATGTTCTAAAAATGTGCAAATGTACGCATATAAAGTATGCATCAGCGAAACATTTCGTCTTCAAATTAAACAAAGCATATTGACTTTGAGTGTACAGTGATCCCTTGAGTTTTGATATTAATCTGTTCCAGAAGACATATCATACCTCAAAACTAGATCTACGGCTTTGAAGCCTGGGTCCAAGCCGTAGTACTACATCATGAGCTCACTGACTGAAATAAGCTGCGAGCGGAAAATTTGGGCCTAGATATGAGAGAATGCATCTATTTGGTATGTGTGCACCATATAAAACAATTCCTGCAGCACGCAGTGCATAATGAGAAAAAAACCTGTGACAGTGTTTTTGGATAAAAACAGCTACTCTACGGTATATTTTTGTATGGGTTTTACTGTTGTATTCACAGTTCCTTGGTCTCATTTGATAGAATGTAAGATATATTTACAGAAGAAGAGATGATTCTGATTGGTTTTATTACTGAAAATAGCTTTAAATTAAGTTAAAAGCAGAGGAAATGTTCGTTTTCTGCCAATGTTCAAGAGTAACAAATCACATCACATGTCCAATACACATCAGCTGGTGGGTCTAATGTGCATTCACGAATGTGCTGATATTATTTACGTATACAATTATTACAATATTGCATAACAGTAAATCTTCTATTTTTTGGTGTGAATAAACAGATTATTTTTATTTTAGTGCCAGGAATGCCTGCATTGTTTATTTGGGACCCTATTTTGAAATTGGAATATTTTGAACTTGGAGTGAAATTGGCCAAATTACCAATTTCTGATCACTTTATTGGGTAGTTGAAATAGTTGATTGGGTGATTTCTTGTGCTCAACAGATAAAATGGA
This sequence comes from Cherax destructor, assembly GCA_009830355.1. Classification (NCBI taxonomy): domain Eukaryota; kingdom Metazoa; phylum Arthropoda; class Malacostraca; order Decapoda; family Parastacidae; genus Cherax; species Cherax destructor. Next base: position 48,288 of record WNWK01012506.1, read on the forward strand.
ACACATACTAGCAAATAAGCTAAAATTTGGTCTAATGGAACAATGTAATTGGCCGAAAATAGGAGTCAAATTGGGCGAAATCGCCGATGCATAAATATCACTGACACAGCAAAATTTGCAAGAGCGTAATTTCGTCAATTTATGATCAAATTTCATACTTTTTGTTTTATTACCTTTAGAAAAAGATTCTCTACCATTTAACCCTTAAACGGTCCAAACGTAAATATACGTTCTTACCGCTACTGCCCCAAACGTATATTTACGTTTTATTTTTCATTCCTCCAAATTTGGCATGATTGGCCTGAGATGCCTGGTCAGCATAAAAAGGGTCCTCGTAATAACTCCCAAACGTTTTGATGTACGGAATCTTCAGGCAAGGCTCAACGCAGTTGAACCGGCGATCCAGTTTACACTAGAAGAAGAGTCCAATGACAAGCTACCCTTTCTAGACGTCCTCATCCACAAAGTAGATAACAACCTAAGATTTCAAGTTTACCGGAAACCTACAAATAAAAATGATCTCACACACTTCTATTCCAGTCAAGATACTAAGACCAAAAGAGGCATCATCATCGGATTCTTCCTAAGAGCTTACCGAATTTGTAGTCCTGAGTTTCTTGACGAGGAATGTACATACCTTCACCAAACCTTCACTGAGTTACATTTTCCTACCTTTTTCATCAAAGATTGCAAGAAAAGAGCTCTTCATCTCATTATTTCTCCACGCGTCAACACCACTCCAAACAAAGTTATAATTCTTCCCAACAGCCAGGTTGCATCCAACATTTCAAAAGTATTTGCACAAGCTAACACTAGAGTCGCCATCGCTTCCAGTACTTCTATTAAGGATCTAACCAGGACTAAATCCAAGCACCATGAACCAGTCAACGCAGGGGTCTACACTATACCCTGTGGAGGCTGCGACAGAATTTATGTAGGAGAAACAGCAAGAAACCTCGAAACACGCATCAATGAACACATTAATGCATGCAGAAACGATAACCTGAACAACGCCTGCGTACAACACCGAAATTCCTACAATCATCTCATGAAATTCAAAGACGCCCGACTAGTAATCAAAGAAACTAATTTCCGTAGACGCAAATGCCTTGAATCAGCACTTATCTCTGTTTCTAACACAATTAAACAAAACAAAGGCAGCTTCACCATCTCTGAAGTCTTAGCAAGAATCCTCCTGAAAACAGTTACCCCTACCATCATATAATTCATCACAAGCACATCGTAGATGTGGAATACTCCTACAGGCCTTCTATATTTCAACCTCCAGCAGAAATATTTGTCTAACCTATTGTTATACTACCCAAGTATTTGTTTTATCACCCTTTACTCATATGCATATTGATTGTTCTACCTTATTGTATTACTACTACTACTACTACTACTACTCATATCACTACTACGACCACCACTAGTATTTCACCTCACTTTAAGAATATATATAAGCCCACTGTGTCCATGCATCGCTTGTAACGGCTTGAGAAAGCTCCTGGAGAGCGAAACGTTGCCACAATAAAATGTCACATTAGTTGCATTTGTGTCCTTTTACTTAACATATTGTCGGTAATTCTACCAATATTATTACAAGTTCTTTTCTGGGGTTACTTCCCTTTTTCTTTTAATGCCACTAGGACCAGCTTGAGAGTCACTGGACCCCTCTCTAACAAAAAATCTGTCCAGGGAGCTCTGTGTCTGGCGGTTCTTTAAAATGTCCTTAAAATGTAACACGACATTGTCATTAAACATGTCGCATACACGGCGTGCAACATCTTGGTTAGGGTGATAATCATCCATGAAGCCTTGCACATCAGCCCATTTGTCACAGATCTCCCTAATCCTTGAAGAAGGCACATTCTTCCATCTCGGTTCCACCTCCTCCTCCTCTGACCATTTTCCTGACCTGTGGTCTCTTGTTGCAGTTGCTGTTGAAGCTCTTGCAGATCTTCAGTGGTTAACTCTTCATTGTGCTCCTCCACCAACTCTTCCACATCCTGGGTACAAACATCCAACCCCATGGACTTGCCCAGTTCCACAATTTCTTCCACAACAGGCTCAGGCTCAGGGTTCTGATGCTCAGCCCCAAAACCTTCAAAATCTAGGACACAGTCTGGCCACAATTTTCTCCAGGCAGAGTTCAAAGTCCTGGTAGTCACTCCCTCCCAAGCCTTACCTATAAGCTTTACACAATGCAGGATATGGAAATGCTCTTTCCAAAAGTCTTTTAGTGTCATATCCATGTCTGTGGTTACATCAAAGCACTTTTGAAACATTGCTTTGGTGTAGAGTTTTTTAAAGTTGCAAATGACCTGCTGGTCCATGGGCTGGAGGAGAGGATGGTATTAGGGGGCAAGAACTTCACTTTGATGAACTCACAGCCCTGCACAATTTGCTCTGCCAAGTCTGGAGGATGACCAGGAGCATTGTCCATTATCAGGAGACACTTAAGTGGTAAATTATTTTCCTCGAGATATTTCTTCACACTGGGGCCAAACACGTTTTGAACCATTCAAGGAAAATTTCCCTAGTGACCCATGCCTTACTGTTAGACTTCCACATCACACACAAATTAGACTTTTTGATACCACATCTGCCAAACACTCGGGATTTTCAGAATGATACACCAGTAAAGGCTTCACTTTGCAATCACCACTGGCATTAGCACACATCATGAGAGTGAGCCTGTCTTTCATAGGCTTATGTCCTGGCTGTGCCTTTTCCTCCTTTGTAATGTAGGTCCTGTTTGGCATTTTCGTCCAAAACAGGCCTGTTTCGTCACAATTGAACACTTGTTGTGGTTGGAATTGTTCAGCCTCTATGTACCCCTGGAATTCTTGCACATATTTTCAGCAGCATTTTTGTCAGAACTGGCTGCCTCACCATACCTCACAACACTATGTATGCCACTTCGCTTCTTAAATCTGTCAAACCAGCCTTTGCTGGCTTTAAATTCGTTCACTTCATCACTCGTTGCAGGCATTTTCTTGCGAGATCATCATGCAACTGCCTTGCTTTTCACATATTATTGCCAGCGTAACACTATCTCCTGCTAACTGTTTCTCGTTGATCCACACCAACAACAAAGTTTCCACTTGTTCCAGCACTTGAGATCTCTGTTTTGTGACCATACTTGCACCTTTCGCAACAACAGCATCCTTGATTTCCTTTCTCTTGGCCAAAATGGAAGAGATGGTGGAATGGGATTTGCCATAGAGCCTGGCCAGCTCAGTGACACGCACTCCACTTTCATATTTTGCTATCATCTCCTTCTTCAATTCTACCGTATTTCTGACATTCTTTACCACAGGTTTGGCACTAGGAGCTTTCTTGGGGCCCATGGTGGCTTATTTACCAGTTGCAAGCACTAAAAACACTGGAATAATGACAATATATATGGTATGAATGCGTGGGTGGTGCGTGGGTAGTGTTCGCTCGCTTGTAAACAATAACAGACTGAGTGCCTGGGCGCCCAGCTGGGCCACGGCCACATGTGTACGCGTTCGGGATGGATAGCCGACTCGTCGAACTCCGAGTGGCCGCCTAATACCGAGTCAAAAATATTGTAAAAATCCCTTTCGAACACCGATTTGGCCGAGCAACGACGCCGTCGAACACCGGGGGTTCACTGTACAACAATGTACAATGTACAATTATGTTTATAAATTATGTTTATAACTATTGTTCAATCATATATATACACATATTGAGTCACTGCAGATGTTTCTAGAAGTTCTGCAGCCTGTGGAAGTCTCTGAATCATGGTTCCATGCACAATGGTGTTTCACATTCCACACACATAAAACGAGTGTCTTTGCGTTGCTGTGGGCGTCTTTTTGTATGTGCACATACATAACACCTCTTCTGAGCCTTTTTCTTGCAAGCAGTAGCAGGCAGTTTTGTTAGGAAGTGTTCACCACCAAGCCTCAGACGAGAGGGTAGTTTTGGTAATTTCGTGGGCGGTTTTCTATTGCAGGTGGTGTTTCTTGGTACTTGGTGATTATTTGCCTGATAACAGACAAACAAAATTCACCATATGGTGGTTTGTTTCAGGTCTTCAACTTAAAAACATTATAAGCATTGAGCATGGAAATGTCCAGAATGTGAAAAAAGAGTTTTATGTACCACTTATAACTCTTTCTAACACAATCAGCAAACCCAATCTGCATGTCACATTTGTCCACTGAACGCATATTGAGAGTGTAGTCCATCACAGCTGCAGGTTTTAGAATGGGTTCATCGGTCTCTCTATTCACCCTGCCACTGTCTGCCATTTCATTAGGGTGAATTGATGACAACAGTGTGACATCTCGTTTGTCATGCCACCGAAATGCCATGATATCATTGGCAGCAAATGCCTGCACCTCACCTGTACGAGTGCCTGCACTGAACCTAGGCATATGCTTACGATTTGCACGCACTGTACCGCACACATCTGTCAAGTTCACTCGCAAAAAATCAGGAGGGGCTTGTGTACCAGTTTTTTTTTTTTTTTTTTCAGCAAGTCGGCCGTCTCCCACTGAGGCAGGGTGACCCAGAAATAAAGAAAATCCCCAAAAAGAAAATACTTTCATCATCACTCAACACTTTCACCACACTCATACATAATCACTGTCTTTGCAGAGGAGCTCAGATACGACAGCTGAGAATAGTCCCTCCCAGCTGTCACTATCTCAGACCCCTCCTTTAAAGTGCAGGCATTGTACTTTCCATTTCCAGGACTCAAGTCCAACTAAATCAATTAACTGGTTTCCCTGAATCCCTTCACAAAATGTTACCCTGCTCACACTCCAACAGATCGTCATGTCCCAAAAACCATTCGTCTCCATTCACTCCAGTCTAACACGCTCACACATGCTTGCTGGAAGTCCAAGCCCCTCGCCCACAATACCTCCTTTACCCCTTCCCTCCAACCTTTTCTAGGACGACCCCTACCCCGCCTTCCTTCCCCTACAGATTTATACGCTCTCCAAGTCATTCTACTTTGATCCATTCTCTCTAAATGACCAAACCACCTCAACAACCCCTCTTCGGCCCTCTGACAAATACTTTTAGTAACTCCACACCTTCTCCTAATTTCCACATTCAATTTTCTGCATAATATTTACACCACACATTGCCCTTAGACAGGACATCTCCACTGCCTCCAGCCTCCTCCTCGCTGCAGCATTTGCAACCCATGCTTCACACCCATATAAGAGTGTTGGTACGACTATACTTTCGTACATTCCTTCTTTGCCTCCATGGATAACGTTTTTTGTCTCCACAGATACCTCAACGCACCGCTCACCTTTTTTCCTTCATCAGTTCTATGGTTAACCTCATCCTTCATAAACCCATTTGCTGATACGTCAACTCCCAAATATCTGAAAACATTTACTTCTTCCATAATCCCTCTCTCCAATGTGATATCCAATTTTTCTTTATTTAAATCGTTTGATACCCGCATCACCTTACTCTTATCTATGTTCACTTTTAACTTTCTACCTTTACACACTCTCCCAAACTCGTCCACTAACCTTTGCAACTTTTCTTTAGAATCTCCCATAAGCACAGTATCATCAGCAAAAAGTAACTGTGTCAACTCCCATTTTGCATTTAATTCTCCAAAATTTAATCCCACCCCTCTCCCCAACACCCTAGTATTTACTTCTTTTACAATCCAATCTATAAATATATTAAACAACCATGGTGACATTACACATCCCTGTCTAAGACCTACTTTTACCGGGAAGTAATCTCCCTCTCTCCTACACACCCTAACCTGAGCTTCACTATCCTCATAAAAACTCTTAACAGCCTTCAGTAACTTACTACCTATTCCATACACTTGCAACATTTGCCACATTGCTCCCCTATCCACTCTATCATATGCCTTTTCAAAATCCATAAATGCAATAAAAACTTCTCTACCTTTATCTAAATACTGTTCACATATATGCTTCACTGTAAACACTTGATCTACACATCCCCTACCCACTCTAAAGCCTCCTTGCTCATCTGCATTCCTACTCTCTGTCTTACCTCTAATTCTTTCAATAATAACCCTGCCATACACTTTACCTGGTATACTCAGTAAACTTATTCCCTATAATTTTACACTCTCTTTTACCCCTCTTCCCTTTTTATAAAGGAACTATACATGCTCTCTGCCAATCCCTAGGTACCTTCCCTCTTTCATACATTTATTAAACAAAAATACCAACCACTCCAGCACTATATCCCCCCCTGCTTTTAACATTTCTGTCATGATTCCGTCAGTTCCAGCTGCTTTACCCCCTTTCATTCTACGTAATGCCTCACGCACCTCCCCCACACTCACATCCTGCTCTTCTTCACTCCTAAATGATGTTGTACCTCCCTGGCCAGTACATGAAATTACCGCCTCCCTTTTTCATCGACATTTAAAAGTTCTTCAAAATATTCCGCCATCTACCCAATACCTCCAGCTCCCCATCTACTAACTCCCTACTCTGTTTTTAACTGACAAATCCATTCGTTCCCTAGGCTTTCTTACCTTGTTTATCTCACTCCAAAATTTTTTCTTGTTTTCAGCAAAATTTCTTGACAGAGCCTCTCCCATTCTTTCATCCGCTCTTCTTTTGCACTCTCTCACCACTCTCTTCACCTTTCTTTTACTTTCCATATACTCTGCTCTTCTATTAACACTTCTGTTTTGTAAAAACCTCTCATAAGCTACCTTTTTCTCTTTTATCACACCCTTTACTTCTTCATTCCACCACTCACTCCTCTTTCCTCCTGCACCCACCCTCCTATAGCCACAAACTTCTGCCCCACATTCTAATACTGCATTTTTAAAACTATCCCAACTCTCTTCAACCCCCCCAGTACTCCTACTTGCACTAGCCCACGTTTCTTCCAATAGTTGCTTATATCTCACCCTAACTTCCTCCTCCCTTAGTTTATACACTTTTACCTCTCTCTCTTACTTGCTGTTGCCATTTTCTTTTTGTCCCATCTACCTTTTACTCTAACTGTAGCTACAACCAAATAATGATCTGATATATCCGTTGCCCCTCTATAAACATGTACATCCAGTTATCAGTATATAATATATGCCCCTTGCCAAGATATGGTTCCATCATTGTTCTAACCACATCACCAGAGATACCCAGTAACTTCCTGGTATCTTTCAATGTATTACTTCCAGTGTACACAATAATATCCAATACAAGACCACTGTAGCAATCACAAAGCACAAACAACTTTATACCAAAGCGTTTCCTCTTGCTTGGTATATACTGCTTGAATGACAGTCTACCTTTGAACAGAATAAGTGACTCGTCAATAACAAGCTTCCTGAAGGGATAAAAATACATATTGAACTTCTCTTTCAGATACAGAAACACATTCCTAATCTTACATAACCTGTTGGTTCTGTCAGGCCTGGTTTTGTCCGAAAAATGTAACATGCGTAGAAGTAGCACAAATCGATTCACTGGTATAATATCACTGAAAGCTGGTGTTGCAATCAATCTGTCTGTTGACCAATATGATTTGATACGGTGTTTATAGACATGCGGCATAAGCATTATTGTGGCAAAGAAAAGATACATCTCTGCCGCAGTTGTCTCCTTCCACTGGTGTAGACGTGATTTTGGTGAAAGAATCGTGTTTGCCATTGTGTAATCGAAGTATCTGTTGCTTTCTCTGATAATAATGTCTATCAGGGGTTCGTCAAAGAATAACTGGAAACATTCCAGTTCAGTGGCATTGTTCCCAAGTGGACAAGATGGGCGTAATCCACTGTGACTTTCATCAAACTGATGGGGATTGGGAATAAAATTCGCAGCTTCCTGCCAATCCCAGGTGCGGTCTGCTGGTGGGTACTGGATATTTACAGGTGGTTGTGGGGATTGTGGAAGTGGAGGTTGTAGTTGTGGGGGTTGGTGGGTGGGTGAGGGTTGCCTTTGTTGTAACTGAGCTGAGTCAGCGGCGTGGGTGCCAGCATGGTCCACTGCTGGTGCCTCGCGTGCCGCACCACCACCACCACTACCAGTTGCATGCCCATTTCTCATACCAATTGCAACGCTATCATCATCATTTTCACTATCACTTCCTGTTGTACGCCCATGGGATGTACTCCGAGATGTACTCCTAACCCTTGGAAGAGCATATGGCACACTACCAGAGCGCATATGCCGTCGTATATACTGACGCTTCACTGGTGAATATTCCTCTTCACTCGCGCTACTGGAACTATTTCGAAGGGCTTGGAGTTCATAGTCACTATCAGTATCATCACCATTGCTCACATCTGAGTCTGGGACATTAGAAAATAGGAGTTTCCGCCTTCGTTCTGGTACAACTGGCCGTGAACAAGACGCCACAGCACCAGAGGTGGACGGCTGTGGGTCGTCTGGGTTTTCCTCACTTATACCGGTATTATGGTCACTAGTTTCGGTCACAACCGCCTCGAAACCTTGAAAGTCACCTTCACTAACACCCCCATCACTGTTAGAACTGTCACTGATGAATAAAAGTGTCCCAATTCGCCGAGGAGTAAGGTGTTTCTTGCTGCGAGGCATGGTGGAGAAGGTGTACTGAAATGGTGTTCCCACAATGCACCACTGGGTGCCCGATTTTTTTCCTACTGCGCACACTGACCGCGCAGACCCATTCTCTCATCCCTAGGCCTACCAGCTGTTTCCCGCTTAATTTGAAGCCGCTAGAATTTACGTGTACTAGTACGGCACCAACCCCTGCTCGTAAAACGTACTAGTACGGCACCGACCCCGAAAGGGTTAAAATTCGTGATTAACCCATTCCAGAGAGTCTGCCAAAATTCAAAATTCACGATTTTCAAAACCATTTTCCCCATTAGAAATAATGTAAATCAAATTAATCCATTTCAGACACCCAAAAGTATTAAAAAAATATTTTTTTTTACGTGAAATGTACATTTATCTACACAGAAAACAATGAGACATGAAGAATAAAACAATAATAACATGACACTTACCTTTACTGAAGAGTTGATGTGTGGAAGACGGGAGGAGGGTAGAGGATGGAAGAGTTACTATTGTTTGGAAGGGGAATTCCCTTCCATAGACTTCAGGTACCAAGTCCTTTTCTGGGGTTACTTCCCTTCTTTGTCTTTTAGTGCCACAGTACATTCATTACTTACTTTAAAATATTTGTAGTCTTAATGTAGGGAGAAAGGTGTGTAGTATTTATTTGTAGGAATTCAGTGTAGACAGCCTGTTGACGTAGGTACACGTATGTAGCCCCTCCCACCTGGGCTACACTACACAGCCATATTATTACCATGTTCACTGAGTTTAATCGTTTCTAACAACTACCTTTAGATGCCATCATAAACAAAGGGAGAAGTAATGAGTAATTCATGCCGAGAATTGTAAACAAACGCGTATGAAGGGCAGTTACTGCACCAGATGCCAGATTTACAGTTTTCTCTAACGCTTCAGAGAAAACATAAAGTTTACTCTCCACCTTACTCACCACTAGCATAGTATAAACATTGTATCAGTGTTTATATGCTATATGATATGTAAAATGTTTCTTATATAATTTTGAACAAAATATCATAGATGGAGTAATGAAAATGTCTATATTAACCTGAAATAAAATATTTAACCTAAAATAAGACATTTGTTTGAGCTTGGTGTGGGGAAGTACCCTGGCTGGTTTGTGGGGAAGTACCCTGGCTGGTTTGTGTGGGAAGTACCCTGGCTGGTTTGTGTAGGGAAGTACCCTGCCTGGTGTGGGGAAGTACCCTGCCTGGTGTGGGGAAGTACCCTGCCTGGTGTGGGGAAGTACCCTGCCTGGTGTGGGGAAGTACCCTGCCTGGTGTGGGGAAGTACCCTGCCTGGTGTGGGGAAGTACCCTGCCTGGTGTGGGGAACTACCCTGCCTGGTGTGGGGAAGTACCCTGTCTGGTGTGATCTTTCTTGAATTCTATCGTGTTTCTTGCCTTCTTTAGCAAAGAGCTGGCACTAGGAGCTTACTTTGGGCCATGGTGTCTTATTTAGCAGTTGCAAGCACTAAAACGAATGAAATATTAAGAAATGTATCGTATGAATGCGTGAGGTGATCGTCACTCGCCAAGATACAATGCCAGACTGACTTTGAATGGTGTTTATGTGCCCACGGCAGCTGGGAGGACGCGTTTCATACGACCGCCGATTTCTAAGCCAAATCACGAAAATCACGCCAATATTTTGGCGAAAAAAGTTGTCGATTTTAAAATTTCTCGAGTCCACTGTAAATTAAAATAAAAACGAGAAAAAAAGGTATATCAGCAATACTTCTGCAAGTGGCAGCCCTCGATGTTGCCATCAAGTGAGCATCCAGTGCCAATTTCACAGTCTTATATGTCGGTAAATACTGATCCTAAATGTTTGGAGCGCTGGCAGTGAAAACGTAGATCTACATTTGGACAGTTTAACCCTTTGAGGGTCGAGACCCCTGATCCTTTACCCATTAACTATTAAAACGTAGATCTACATTTGCTTGCCTAGCGTTCTGAATATTTTGAATTTTTTTTTTTTTTTTTTTTGAAATTAAAAAGGGCAATTTTCTGTGTAATAAGACCAAACAAATTTTTAGGACCTATACTTACCGAGATATAAGACTGGATGCTCATCTAACGGCAACATGGAGTCCTGCCGCTTGCAGAAGTGTTGCTGATATACCCTTTTTTCCTCGTTTTTATATTATTTTATATAATTTTTATGTTCTGATAATTACAGTTTATAGTAGTTCTTGTGATTTCATAGCCAATCTTTGTTATGACACTAATACATATTAGGTATGGAAATTATACTCAAATAGTCACAAACACACTGACAGGTCATTTACTATTGTCTAGGAATATATACAAAGTACAGTGGTACCTCGGTTAACGATATTTTTTCGTTCCAGAATGCTGTTCAAGTGCCATTACCAAACGAATTTATCCCCTTAAGGAATAATGTAAAATATACTAGTCCTTTTAGACCCCAAAAAATACACTTACAAAAGCATTTTAAAAAAAATAAACTTACATAAAAGGGCGAGTTTGG
>WNWK01012507.1:0-59341 GCA_009830355.1 Cherax destructor
AGGAACTTTGAACCAAGTGAGAGAGTAATTGTGGTAGGGGACCTAAATGCTAAAGTAGGAGAAACATGTAGAGAGGGTGTGGTAGGTAAGTTTGGGGTGCCAGGTGTAAATGATAATGGGAGCCCTTTTGATTGAACTTTGTATAGAAAGGGTTTAGTTATAGGTAATACATATTTTAAGAAAAAGAGGATAAATAAGTATACAAGATATATTGTAGGGTGTAATGACAGTAGTTTGTTGGACTATGTATTGGTAGATAAAAGACTGTTGAGTAGACTTCAGGATGTACATGTTTATAGAGGGCCACAGATATATCAGATCACTTTTTAGTTATAGCTAAGTGGGAGTAAAAGGTAGATGGGATACAAGGAAAATAGAAGCAGTAAGTAAGAGAGGTGAAGGTTTATAAACTAAAAGAGGAGGCAGTTAGGGTAAGATATAAACAACTATTGGAGATGGGCTAGTGAGAGTGTAGGCAATGGGGTCGAAGATGTATGGGGTAGATTTAAAAATGTAGTGTTAGAGTGTTCAGCAGAAGTTTGTGGTTACAGGCGAGTGGGTGCGGGAGGGAAGAAGAGCGATTGGTGGAATGATGATGTAAAGAGAGTAGTAAGGGAGAAAAGTTAGCATAGAGAGGTTTTTACAAAGTAGAAGTGATGCAAGGAGGGAAAAGTATATGGAGAGAAAAAGAGAGGTTAAGAGAGTGGTGAAGCAATGTAAAAGAGAGCAAATGAGAGAGTGGGTGAGATGTTATCAACAAATTTTGTTGAAAATAAGAAAAAGTTTTGGAGTGAGATTAATAAGTTGAGGAAGCCTAGGGAACAAATGGATTTGACAGTTAAAAATAGGAGAGAAGAGTTATTAAATGGAGAGTTAGAGGTATCGGGAAGATGGAGGAATATTTTGAGGAGTTGTTAAATGTTGATGAAGATAGGAAGCTGTGATTTCGTGTATAGGGCAAGGAGGAATAACATCTTGTAGGATGTGGAAGAGCCAGTTGTGAGTGTGGAGGAAGTTGTGAGGCAGTGAGTAGAATGAAAGGGGTAAGGCAGCTGGGATTGATGGGATAAAGATAGAAATGTTAAAAGCAGGTGGGGATATAGTTTTGGAGTGGTTAGTGCTATTATTTAATAAATGTATGGAAGAGGGTAAGGTACCTAGGGATTGGCAGAGAGCGTGTATTGTTCCTTTGTATAAAGGCAAAGGGGACAAAAGAGAGTGCAAAAATTATAGGGGAATAAGTCTGTTGAGTGTACCTGGTAAAGTGTATGGTAGAGTTATTATTGAAAGAATTAAGAGTAAGACAGAAAGCAGGATAGCAGATGAACAAGGGGCTTTAGGAAAGGTAGGGGGTGTGTAGACCAAGTGTTTACAGTGAAACATATAGGTGAACAGTATTTGGATAAGGGTAAAGAGGTTTTTGTGGCATTTATGAATTTGGAAAAGGCGTATGATAGGGTGGATAGGGGGGCAATGTGGCAGATGTTGCAGGTGTATGGAATAGGAGGTAGGTTACTGAAAGCAGTGAAAAGTTTTTATGAGGATAGTGAGGCTCAAGTTAGATGTGTAGAAGGGAAGGGAATATTTCCCAGTAAAAGGGCCTTAGACAAGGATGTGTGATGTCACCATGGTTGTTCAATATATTTATAGATGGGTTTGTAAGAGAAGTGAATGCGAGGGTCTTGGCAAGAGGTGTGGGGTTAAAAGATAAAGAATCAAATACAAAGTGGGAGTTGTCACAATTGCTTTTTGCTGATGACACTGTGCTTTTGGGAGATTCTGAAGAGAAGTTCAGAGGTTGGTGGATGAATTTGGCAGGGTGTGTAAAGAAGAAAATTGAAAGTGAATATAGGAAAGAGTAAGGTGATGAGGATAACACAAAGATTAGGTGACGAAAGATTGGATATCAGATTGGAGGGAGAGAGTATGGAGGAGGTGAATGTATTCAGATATTTGGGAGTGGACATGTCAGCAGATGGGTCTATGAAGGATGAGGTGAATCATAGAATTGATGAGGGAAAAAGGGTGAGTGGAGCACTTGAGTCTGTGGAGACAAAGAACTTTGTCCATGGAAGTAAAGAAGGGAATGTATGAGAGTATAGTTATACCAACACTCTTATATGGGTGTGAAGCATGGGTGATGAATGTTGCAATGAGGAGAAGGCTGGAGGCAGTGGAGATGTCATGTCTGAGGTCAATGTGCGGTGTGAATATAATGCAGAGGATTCGGAGTTTGGAAATTACGAGGAGGTGCGGGATTACTAAAACTATTATCCAGAGAGCTGAGGAGGGGTTGTTGAGGTGGTTCGGACATGTAGAGAGAATGGAACGAGACAGAATAACTTCGAGATCTGTAGTGGAGGGAAGCGGGGTAGGGGTCGGCCTAGGAAAGGTTGGAGGGAGGGTAAAGGAAGTTTGTGTGCGAGGGCTTGGACTTCCAGCAAGCATGTGTGAGCGTATTTGATAGGAGTGAATGGAGACAAATGGTTTTAATACTTGACGTGCTGTTGGAGTGTGAGCAAAGTAACATTTATGAAGGGATTCAGGAACCGGCAGGCCGGACTTGAGTCCTGGAGATGGGAAGTACAGTGTCTGCACTCTGAAGGAGGGGTGTTAATGTTGCAGTTTTATAACTGTAGTGTAAAGCACCCCTCTGGCAAGACAGTGATGGAGTGAATGATGATGAAAGTTTTTCTTTTTCGGGCCACCCTGCCTTGGTGGGAATCGGCCGATGTGTTAATAATAAAATAAAATAACAGTTGACCATGATTTGTAACATCTAAAATTATCACACTATGGTATAAGAGGGCACTCCCTCAACTACCTAAAGTCATACCTTAGCGACAGAAGCCAATATGTGTCCACAAATGGAGCTAACTCTTCCACACAAACAATTACAGTTGGTGTCACACAGGGAAGTGTTATTGGCCCACTTCTCTTTCTCATCTACATAAACGACCTACGAAATGCATCTCAACTACTCAAACCCATACTATTTGCAGATGACACTACATACGTCTTCTTTCACCCATGCCCAGTCACACTAGCCAACACTGTAAATGGTGAATTACAGAAAATATCTTCCTGGATGATGACTAACAAGCTTACCCTCAATGTTGACAAAACCTATTTCATTCAGTTTGGGAACAGAGCTACAAATGTTCCACTTAACATAATGATAAATGGATCACTTGTCACAAAACTCACAGAGGGAAAATTCTTAGGAATCCACCTTGACAGTGGCCTCAAATTTAAGACACATAAGTAAAGTAAAGTAAAGTAAATTTTATTTCTTTGCAGATTGCAGATTACATAGGTATTGGTGATTACAATGTAAATTGAGTGCAAGGAGAGCCACTGACATGCCATGGCATTAGGGGCAGCTTAATCTAGTAACTTAAAGACTATGTACTTAATATTAGAGAAATTTATTGAGTTTATTCTAGTTAAAAATTGTTTTCAAAATTACAATATGATGAAATTGTACTGGTTAAATTATTATATGATGATATTAGATTGTTACAGGTGTTTAGATTCTCGAATGGTAATATGGAATTGAGATTATCTTAAGGAAAATAACATTGAGCATTTTTGACATAAACTTATAATATGAGTACAGTGGAACCCCGAGTATCGTAATTAATCCATTCCAGGAGCTAGTACTTAACACGAAGTTTACGAAATTCGAACCATTATTTCCCAAAAGAAATAATGTAAATACAATTAATCCGTTCCACAAAAAAATATTCACATACTAAATTAAAAACAATATATATATATATATATATACATTTACTTACCTTTATTGAAGAGTTGCAGGCATCTGGAAGGTAGAGTTGCTGATAGGGGCAGGGAGTTAGTGGTTGGAAGGGAAATCCCCCTCCAAAAGGACTTCAGGTAACAAGTCCCTCTCTGGGGTTACTTCCCTTTTTGGTCTTTTAATGCCACTAGGACCAGCTTGATAGTCACCAGACCCCTGCCTGGTGAAGTAACTGTCCATAGTCCTCTGTTTCTGGCGACTCTTCAACACTTTCCTGAAGTGCGACATGGCTCTGTCACTGAAGTGGCTGCACAGAAGGCTCATTTCAGCTTGCTCAGGGTGGTGTCTTTCAACAAATGTCTGCAACTCATTCCACTTTGTACACATCTCCTTAAGCACTGAAGAGGGCACCTCCTTCTGTCTCTCACCCTCCTCCTTTGAAGCAATAACCTCAGCTGTGGTCTGTTGCTGTTCCAGATGAAGCTCTTGCAGCTCTTCAGTTGTTAGCTCTACCCTGTGGGCCTCCACCAACTCTTCCACATCCTCACCACTCACCTCCAACCTCAGGTTGTTCCCCAATGCCACAATAGAGTCCACAACAGGCACAGGGTCGTCAGGGTCAAGGTCAGGGTCAGCCTCAAATCCTTCAAAATCCCTCTGTTGGACACAACCTGGCCACAATGGTCTCCAAGCAGAGTTCAAAGTCCTGAAAGTCACTCCCTCCCAAGCCTTACCTATAAGGCGTATGCATTGCACAATGTTGAAGTGATCTTTCCAGAACTCTCTTAGGGTCAACTCAGTGTCCGAGGTCACTTCAAAGCACTTTTCAAACAGTGCTTTGGTGTACAGGTTCTTGAAGTTGGAAATGACCTGCTGGTCCATGGGCTGGAGGAGAGGAGTGGTGTTAGGAGACAAGAACTTCACTCTGATGAAATTAAACTTGTCAGACAAACACTCTTGCAAGTTGTGAGGGTGAGCAGGAGCATTGTCCAGTATCAGGAGGCACTTGAGTGGCAATTTCTTTTCCAAGAGGTATTTCTTCACAGTAGGGCCAAACACTCCAGTCACCCATTTCTTGAAAATCTCCGTAGTGACCCATGCCTTGGTGTTAGCCTTCCAATGCACACACAAATTATTCTTGTCAACACTGTGATTCTTGAAGGGTCTGGGATTTTCATAGTGATACACCAGTAAAGGCTTCACTTTAAAATCCCCACTAGCATTAGAACAAAATATGAGAGTTAACCTGTCTTTCATAGGCTTGTGTCCTGGCTGTGCCTTTTCCTCCTGAGTAATGTAGGTCCTGTTGGGCATTTTCTTCCAAAACAGGCCTGTTTCATCACAGTTAAACACTTGTTGGGGGAGGAATTGTTCAGCCTCTACGAACCACTGGAATTCATGCACAAATTTTTCAGCTGCACGTTTGTCTTAGCTGGCTGCCTCACCATGCCTCACAACACTGTGTATGCCACTACGTTTCTTAAACCTGTCAAACCAGCCTTTGCTGGCTTTAAAATCACTTGTCTCTCACCACTGGTTGCAGGCATTGTCTTGACAAGAACTGCGTGCAACTTCCTTGCCTTTTCACAAATTATCGCCATGGAAATACTATCACCCGCTCTCTGTTTTTCATGGATCCACACCAACAACAACTTCTCAACCTCATCCACTGTTTTCGATCTATTTTTCGTTAACATATCAACCCCTTTTGCAACATTAGCTTCCTTGATCTCATTTCTCTTTGCCAGGATAGAGCTGATAGTAGAAGGGGTTTTGTTGTACATCCTGGCAAGATCACTCAGACGTACGCCACTCTCATATTTTTCTATAATCTCTTTCTTCAGTTCGATGGTGTTCCTCACTTTCTTTACCACAGGGGTGCCACTAGAAAGCTTCTTTGGACCCATGGTGACTTATTTCACAGTGACAATCACTAAAGCACCAAAAAAACACCAAATGTAGTTGAATGTTTGAAAGAGCACGCTAGGTAATGTTCTCTCAATGGTAAAAACGCTCCACTGGCGGCATCCTGCGTCCCGCGCAGGGCGGAGCAGGCGGACAGTTCTAATACGTTATGAAACACGAGCGTTTACGATTCTCGAAATCGTAAAGCTTACGAAACACGATGTTTACAGTAAGAACCTTCAACTCGGGTCCACTGTATTAGTTTGATTGGTAGGGTGAAAATAGTAACATATATTAAATTGAGATTATCATATAGGAAAGTAATTGAGCATTTTCAAAGTAGTTTATAGTATGATCATTTAGTTTTGGGTGAGTAGTGGTTTGAGTTGAGTCTTAAATTGATTTTCAGACAAGATTATCTTAATATTTACTGTAATGAATTCCAGATTCTGAGGCCCTTTATGTGCATAGAATTTTTACATAGGTTGATATGAACACGGGTATATCAAAAAGTGATCTGTGTCTTGTGTTGTGGTCATGGGTCCTATTAAAGTTGGTGAGGAGAATTTTGAGCGGAGGGTTTATATTAGAGTGTAAAGTTTTATATATGTAGTAGGCACAAGAGTATGTATGAATGTTCGTACATTTGTTTTAACGTGTAACTGCTACGAAATAACTTTTGAATATTGGTGGAGTATGCTGTCTAGAGTGGGAGTTTGTTATCATTCTGACTGTGGCCTTTTGTTGTGTTATGAGTGGTCTAAGGTGATTTAATGTTGTTGATCCCCATGCACAGATTCCGTAGGTGAGATACGGGTAGATAAGTGAATGATATAGTGCAAGGAGAGCTGATTGTGGTACATAATAGCGTATCTTTGATAATATGCCTACTGTCTTCGAGATTTTCTTGGAAATTTGTTGTATATGTGTTTGGAATTTAAGGCTACTGTCAAGGTGGATTCCTAGGAATTTTCTCTGTGAGTCTTGTGATGGGTGTACCATTGAGTGTTATGTTAAGTGGAACATTTGTGGCTTTGCTTCCAAACTGTATGAAGTAGGTCTTGTCAGTATTGAGAGTAAGCTTGTTAGTCGTCATCCATGTTGATATTTTCTGTAATTCGGCATTAACAGTGTTGGCCAGTATAACTGGATTTGGGTGAGAGAAGACATATGTTGTGTCATCTGCAAATAAAATGGGTTTGAGTAGTTGTGATGCATTCGGTAGGTCATTTATGTAAATGAGGAATAGGAGTGGCCGCAGGACACTTCCTTGAGGGACTCCGACTGTAATTTGTTGTGTGGAAGAGTTCGCTCCATTTGTGTACACGTATTGGCGAGGTATGACTTTAGGTAGTTGAGTGGGTGCCCCCTTATACCATAGTGTGCTAATTTTGTGAGCAGTAAATCATGGTCGACTGTATCAAAAACTTTGCGTAGATCAATGAAGATTCCCAGTGGGACTTTTCTTCTCAAGTGCTGTATATATTAACTCCAACATGTGCATAATAGCATCGTTTGTGCTCTTGTTTGTCCGGAATCCAAACTGACAGGGGTTGAGTACATTGTGTGAGACGAGGTAGGAATAGATTTGTCTATGAATTAATTTTTCGAAGATTTTAGAAAGCAATGGTAAATTAGAAATTGTTCTATAATTATTCAGGTCTGTTTGATCACCTCCTTTGTGGATCGGGGTGACCCTAGCTATTTTGAGAATTGATGGAAAGGTAGAGGCTTCAATGGATTTATTGACTAGTGTTGCTATAATTGGTGATAGTACTTGTGAAGCTTTTTTGTACATAAAAGTTGGTAAGCTGTTTGTCTCCTGCCTTGTTTTTAAGGGTGTTGATTATGAGCGAGACTTCAATTGGGTTGGTAGGAGCTAGGAATAGCGTATTAGGGTAGGTGTTTGTGAGGTAGTCTGTTGGACGGGTGTTTGAGCTTGGGATTTTACTCGCTAGATTCTTTCCTATGGTGGAGAAGGAAACATTGTCTGTTTGCTGTCTCTGTAGGTGAGAGTAGGGGTTCATCTGCTCTTGATAATTTGATGGTGTTGTTTTTCGCTATCTTATTATTTCCTAGAATTGCAGATAGGGTCTTCCAGGTCTTTTTCATATCACCTTTTATGTTCTGGAGTCTGTTCTCATAATACAATTTTTTTGATCTTCTTAACAGGCTGGTAAGGATTGATGAGTAGCGTTTGGATTGTTCTCTGGTTATTAGACCCCTTCTGTATTGTTTTTCATATTGGTGCCTTTTGTTAATGGATTTAAGGATGCTGGGTGTTAGCCAGGGATTGTTAAGTCTCTTAGCTGTGATCTGTTTAGTTTTTTTAGGGCAATGTTTGTTATAGAGGTGGTGGGTTTTTAAGGAAATTCTTGATGCATTCATTAGTATCTGTATATGTTTCTAACTCATTATGCCAGTCAATGTTAATCATAGCTGTAATAAAGTTATTTACAGCTGACTCATTATGTAGTCTGAAGGTAACTTTTGTAATATCTAGGGGCAATTTACCAAGATTAGTTATGAGAAAGGTCGGATAGTGGTCTGTGGTGGTGTCTGTGATTATGCCTGATTTTAGAGGGGCTATAGTATTAGTCCAGATGTGGTCTAGTAATGAAGTACTAGTCTCTGAGATTCTTGTAGGTTTTGATATTGTTGGTAGTAACAAGCAGTTGCTCATAGTGTTTGTGAATTCTGTTACTTGTGGGTCCTGGTCATGTAGGAGATTTATATTGAAATCTCCTGTGAGCAGCAAATGGTCTTTGTTCATGTGTGCATCAGTTATCAGGTTACCTAGTTTTTCACTAAAATGGTGAATGTTTGACTGTGGTAATCTGTAGATGTTTATCACTGTGAGGGGTTTTTGCAGGTCTTTTGATTTAAATTTAGCTATAATATATTCTCCATGCTCATCCCTTATGCAAGAGTTATTGATACATTCAAGTTGATCTGAGTAATATATAGCTATTCCACCCCCACACTGATCTGTCCTACAGTTGTGAATGGCTGTGTAACCTGGGATGGCATAGACATCTGTAGTATCAGGCTTTAGCCAGGTCTCAGTGAGTGTGATGATCAGGATTAATCCTTTCCAGACTCCAAAAATTTACCAATTATAAAACATTTTATTTAAACCTGTATAATAATATTTGCATGCATAAAATCATACATGAAAACTATAAAAACAACAATAAATTCATGAAATAAATGAAAATTTAACTTCACTTTACCTTTACTGAGGAATGCTGATGGCCTAAGAGGAAGGTGGAAAATTTTTATTGTTTGGAAAGGGTGTCACCTTCCATAAAAACATCAGGTAACTGCCCATCTGGTGTTTTTTCTTTTTTCTGTCTGTGCAGTAGCACTTGATGGGGATTCACTAACATTTGATTTTTTCTTTGCTAAAGAAGCTGTTCAGTGTTGTCTGCTTTTGATGACTTTTGAAAAATTTCTAAAGTGGTCAGCAACATTGTCATTGAACAGGTTTATGCTCTACTTAAAACAGCAATGTTAGGATTCCAGTTTTCCATTAGGCTGTGTGTTTGAGCCCAATTATAACAGTTCCTTAATTTCTGCAGTGGAAATGTTGCCCTTACTGCTTCCCTTTTCCTCTGAAGAAATTTACTCAACTACTACTTGCTGCTCCTTGTGCAGCTCTTGAAGTTTTTCTGTGGTGAGCTCATTCTTGTGATCATCCACCAACTCCTCTACATCCTCATCATCCATTTCCAAACCCATGGACTGGCCCAGAGAAACAATATCCTTTACCACAGGCTCTGCCTCAAAACCTTCGAAATCTTTGACTCAGTCTGGCCACCATTTCTTCCAGGCAGAGTTCATTGTCCTGAAAGAAACTTTTCCCCAGACTTCGTCTATTATCCCTAAATGCTGGAGGGTATTAAAATGTTTTTTCCAAAATTCGATTAGGGTAAGCTCTATTTCAGGGGTCACTTCGAAGCACCTTTTAAACAGTGCTTTTGTGTAAAGTTTCTTAAAATTGGAAATTTCCTGCTGATCCATGGGTTGGATAAGAGGAGTGGTGTTAAGGGGGCAAGAATTTCACTTTAATGAAGCTGTATTCATCCACCAAATTTTCCTCCAAGCCTTGAGGGTGAACAGGAGCATTGGCCATTACCAGAAGTGCCCTTAATGGTAATTTTTTTTTCTGTAGGTACTGCTTCACACTTGGGGCAAACACTTCATGTATCCACTCAGTGAAGAACTGCCTTGTTACCCAAGCTTTACTATTAGCCCTCCACATTACACTGAATTCACTTATCATTTTTTTTCTTAAACAACCTTGGATTTTCAGAGTGGTAGACTAGCAACGGTTTAATTTTACAGTCCCCACTAGCATTACCACACAAGAGTGTTAGCCTGTCTTTCATGGGCTTGTGTCCTGGTAATGATTTTTCTTCTTGTGTGATATAGGTTCTCTTAGGTATTTGTTTCCAAAAGAGGCCGGTTTTATCACAATTAAAAACTTAGAGGAATAAATCCCACAATATCTACACAGGTTATAAATTCCTTAACAAACTTTGCAGCCCCATCTCTTTTACCACTGGCAGCCTCCCCATGCCTTACTACACTATGAATTCCACTTCTCTTTTTAAACCTATCAAACCAGCCCCTATTTGCCTTAAATTCATCACTTCCAGCACTGTTTCCTGGGGTGTCTTGCCTAAAATCACTATATAACTGCTTTGCTTTTTCACAAATTATTGTTTCAGAAACAGTCACCTACCAATTGTTTTCCATTAATCCGCATTAACAAAAGTTTTTCAGTTTCTTCAATTATCTGTGACCTTTTCACAGCAAGAATTTTTCACTCCTTTCACCACATCAGCCCCCTTTTAATTGTTTTCACTGCTTTCCTTTTAAGGCTTGTTTGGATCACTATTTTTTGGGGCCATGATTACCTATTTTCAATTAAAATATTTAAAAAACACCACAGAATAACAATGAAATGCCAAAAAGTTTCACGGAGCTTGTACAAACGATGCTTAATGAACAAAAGCTGACGAGAAACTGAGCGCGCAATGCTTTGGTTTTTGTTGTACCTGGTACGCTGGCCAAAACATGGGGCAACAGCCGAAACTCAGGACAAAATTTGGCCGAAAAAAGTGACCGAAACTCGAAGCCGCCGATACTCAGGGTGGCTGAAACTTGGGGTTCCACTGTAGTTGTAATATCACAGGTGAAAGACAACTGTGGCTTAGGAGTTTCTTTTCCAAATGCTTATGCCACCCCTTTTTTTTTTTTTTTTTTCAGCAAGTCGGCCGTCTCCCACCGAGGCAGGGTGACCCAAAAAGAAAGAAAATCCCTAAAAAAGAAAACACTTTCATCATCATTCAACACATTCACCACACTCATACATAATCACTGTCTTTGCAGAGGAGCTCAGATACGACAGCTGAGAAAAGTCCCTCCCAGCTGTCACTATCTCAGACCCCTCCTTTAAAGTGCAGGCCTTGTACTTCCCATTTCCAGGACTAAGTCTAACTAAATCAATTAACTGGTTTCCCTGGATCCCTTCACTAAATGTTACCCTGCTCACACTCCAACAGATCGTCATGTCCCAAAAACCATTCGTCTCCATTCATTCCTATCTAACACGCTCACACATGCTTGCTGGAAGTCCAAGCCCCTCGCCCACAAAACCTCCTTTACCCCTTCCCTCCAACCTTTTCTAGGACGGACCCCTACCCCGCCTTCCTTCCCTACAGATTTATACGCTCTCCAAGTCATTCTACTTTGATCCATTCTCTCTAAATGACCAAACCACCTCAACAACCCCTCTTCAGCCCTCTGACAAATACTTTTAGTAACTCCACACCTTCTCCTAATTTCCACATTCGAATTTTCTGCATAATATTTACACCACACATTGCCCTTAGACAGGACATCTCCACTGCCTCCAGCCTCCTCCTCGCTGCAGCATTTGCAACCCATGCTTCACACCCATATAAGAGTGTTGGTACCACTATACTTCGTACATTCCTTCTTTGCCTCCATGGATAACGTTTTTGTCTCCACAGATACCTCAATGCACCACTCACCTTTTTTCCTTCATCAATTCTATGGTTAACCTCATCCTTCATAAACCCATCCGCTGACACGTCAACTCCCAAATATCTGAAAACATTTACTTCTTCCATAATCCCTCTCTCCAATGTGATATCCAATTTTTCTTTATTTAAATCGTTTGATACCCTCATCACCTTACTCTTATCTATGTTCACTTTTAACTTTCTACCTTTCACACTCTCCCAAACTCGTCCACTAACCTTTGCAACTTTTCTTTAGAATCTCCCATAAGCACAGTATCATCAGCAAAAAGTAACTGTGTCAACTCCCATTTTGCATTTAATTCTCCATAATTTAATCCCACCCCTCTCCCCAACACCCTAGCATTTACTTCTTTTTCAACCCCATCTATAAATATATTAAACAACCATTGTGACATTACACATCCCTGTCTAAGACCTACTTTTACCGGAAGTAATCTCCTCTCTTCTACACACCCTAACCTGAGCCTCACTATCCTCATAAAACTCTTTACAGCCTTCAGTAACTTACTACCTATTCCATACACTTGCAACATTTGCCACATTGCTCCCCTATCCACTCTATCATATGCCTTTTCTAAATCCATAAATGCAATAAAAACTTCTCTACCTTTATCTAAATACTGTTCACATATATGCTTCACTGTAAACACTTGATCTACACATCCCCTACCCACTCTAAAGCCTCCTTGCTCATCTGCAATCCTACACTCTGTCTTACCTCTAATTCTTTCAATAATAACCCTGCCATACACTTTACCTGGTATACTCAGTAAACTTATTCCCCTATAATTTTTACACTCTTTTATCCCCCTTCCCTTTATATAAAGGAACTATACATGCTCTCTGCCAACCCCTAGGTACCTTCCCCTCCTTCATTCATTTATTAAACAAAAAATACCAACCACTCCAGCACTATATCCCTTCCTGCTTTTAACATTTCTGTCATGATTCCGTCAATTCCAGCTGCTTTACCCCCTTTCATTTTACGTAATGCCTCACGCACCTCCCCCACACTCGCATCCTGCTCTTCTTCACTCCTAAACGATGTTGTACCTCCCTGGCCAGTACATGAAATTACCGCCTCCCTTTTTTCATCGACATTTAAAAGTTCCTCAAAATATTCCCGCCATATACCCAATATGTACCTCCAGCTCCCCATCTACTAACTCCCCTACTGTTTTTAACTGCCAAATCAATTTGTTCCCTAGGCTTTCTTACCTTGTTTATCTCACTCCAAAATTTTTCTTGTTTTCAGCAAAATTTCTTGACAGAGCCTCTCCCATTCTTTCATCCGCTCTTCTTTTGCACCTCTCACCACTCTCTTCACCTTTCTTTTACTTTCCATATACTCTGCTCTTCTATTAACACTTCTGTTTTGTAAAAACCTCTCATAAGCTACCTTTTTCTCTTTTATCACACCCTTTACTTCTTCATTCCACCACTCACTCCTCTTTCCTCCTGCACCCACCCTCCTATAGCCACAAACTTCTGCCCCACATTCTAATACTGCATTTTTAAAACTATCCCAACTCTCTTCAACCCCCACTACTCCTACTTGCACTAGCCCACCTTTCTACCAATAGTTGCTTATATCTCGCCCTAACTTCCTCCTCCCTTAGTTTATACACTTTTACCCTCTCTCTTACTTGCTGTTGCCATTTTCTTTTGTCCCATCTACCTTTTACTCTAACTGTAGCTACAACCAAATAATGATCTGATATATCCGTTGCCCCTCTATAAACATGTACATCCTGAAGCCTACTCATCAACCTTTTATCCACCAATACATAATCCAACAAACTACTTTCCTTACGTGCTATATCATACCTTGTATATTTATTTATCCTCTTTTTCATAAAATATGTATTACTTATTACCAAACCTCTTTCTACACATAGCTCAATTAATGGTTCCCCATTTACATTTACCCCTGGCACCCCAAATTTACCTACTACTCCATCCACAACATTTTTACCCACTTTAGCATTAAGATCCCCAACCACAATTACTCTCTCACCCTTGTATAAGCACAATATTGCAGCATACTGGCCAACAGACAGCTTAATATGTACTCAGGATTCAATGATTGCATCTTGCTTATCCTGTTGCTGCCAGTGGGCCAGTATTATCCAAGCCTGCTGGTAAACATTATTATTACTGCTTTCTCCTACCTTCTCACATGCCTCACAGAAACAGCAGGGCCAGGTATCTCTCGGGGTTTATGTTAGTATAAAATAAACATGATACATTACTTACAGCCTGGGCATCACCACAAAATACCACACATATGCTACTTACCAAAAGTACAAGTTGTTGATGACAGTTTAAATCTTTTTTATTTTGAATAAATTAGTTGAAAAATGTTGGTATGGAATGTGAGCAGGGTAATATTTTATGAAGGGATTAGGGAAACTGGTTAGCCAGACTTGAGTCTTGGAGGTAGGAAGTACAGCACTTTAAAGGAGAGGTTTGGGATATTTTTGTTTGGGGTGACATCTGAACTGTCATTTCTGGGTGCCTCTGCAAAGAGTGATTGTGTGAATGATTGTGAAAGTTTCTTTTTTGCGTCACCCTGCTTCGTTTGATACCTTTTGATATAATACCTTTGATGAGTTTCAAGTCTCTTGTTACTCTCGGAGCCTGGCCATGGGCCAGGCTCGTCTGGTGCTTGCCTGGTCAACCAGGCTGTTGCTGCTGGAGGCTTACTGCCCCACATATCTATCACAGCCTGGTTGATCTAGCACCTGGTGAAGGTACTTGTCCAGTTTCCTCTTGAAGGCTTCTACACTTGCTTCAGTCATATTTCTGATATCTTCTGGTAAGATGTTGATGAATAGTCTGGAGCCACAATGTTGATAGTATTCCCTTATTGTTCCCACCACACCCTTGCTCCTCACTGGGTTTATTTTGCACTTCCTCCCATATCTCTCACTCCAGTATGTTATGGCAGTTCAGATTTGGGACCAGGCCTTGAGTACTTTCCAGGTATATACAGCCTCTCCTCGCTTAACGACGGAGTTACATTCCTAAGACCACGTCATTAAACTAATTCGTCGCTAAGTGAGAGCATACTATAATGGTAGTGGGTTTGTGCCAACCATCTTTGATATTGTTTTAATGTCACCTTTGCATCATTCATAACATTTCTGGTATACAGCCTCTCCTCACTTACCGATGTACTTGTTTACTGATGACTTGGACTTACAGCAGGCTCTCTTGATAGTATGCATACCAAATTAATGTATATTAGAGTTGATTTCCTCTACATATTCTATTTATTACAGTATACAATACATTACTGTATAAATATTTAAAAATATACCAAAAAATTTATAAATGGTGACATTAAAACAATATCAAAGATGATTGACACAAACCCACTACCATTATAATATGCACCTCGCTTAATGACAAAATTTGTTTACCGACAAGGTCTTAGGAACGGAACTCCGTCGTTAAGTGAGGAGAGGCTGCATTTTTAAATGTTTATACAGTAACATACTGTATATGTATTGAAATACTTAAACAGAAAAGCGGAAATCAGCTCTAATACACATTATATTTAGGTACAAACACTTGTCAGAGAGCCTGTCGTAAGTCCGAGGCGTCGGTAAGTGAGGAGAGGCTGTATTATGTATCCTCCGCTCCATTGAGTACAC
Source organism: Cherax destructor (assembly GCA_009830355.1). Lineage (NCBI taxonomy): Eukaryota > Metazoa > Arthropoda > Malacostraca > Decapoda > Parastacidae > Cherax > Cherax destructor. The sequence continues at coordinate 15,399 of WNWK01012507.1, forward strand.
ATTCAAGACTTTAAGGCATTCCCAGTAATTTAAGTGCTTTACTGGCTCAGTGTGTGCCATAAACAATCTCTGTATTTGTTTCAGCTCTGATATTTCTCCTGCTTTGAATGAGCCTCAATGGGAGACAGCTGACGTGTTGAAAAAAAAAAATTATTCCTTTCTTTGTGTATAAATATAAGCTGACAAAACCATTGAATAAATTAAGATTAATGAACATGTTTTGTTATACCGTATAAGAATTTCGTAATACTGTACAGTATTTCAGTATAATATTTAAAAAGCATTTTGTCTCTTAAACAGATAAATAAAAAAATAATAATGTAGTTACTTTAACCCTTTCAGGGTCCAAGGCCATTTTTGGAAGGGGTGTGCCATTGTCCAAGAATTTAAAAAAAAAAAATTCCTATTTTTTCTTATGAAATGGTAGAGAATCTTTTGAAGGTAATAAAACAAAAAGTATGAAATTTGATTGAAAATTGACGAAATTATGCTCTCGCGTTAATTTTGATGTGTCAGCGATATTTACACCGGCGATTTTTGCCGACTTTGACTCCCATTTTAGGCCAAATACATTATTCCAGTCGACCAAATTCTTAGCTATTTCACTAGTATTACTTCTATTCTATCGATTGAGCACAAGAAATCGCCCAGTCAACTGTTTCAACTACAAAATAAAGTGATTGGAAATTGGTAATTTACCCAATTTTACTCTGTTCAAAATATTCCAATTTCAAAATAGGGTGCAGAATAAACAATGCAGGCATTCCTAGCACTAAACTAACATTTCCTCTGTTCATTAGTTACGTTTTCAGTCTTTACAAATGAATTCCATTTTTATTTTTTATTCACATGAATTTTTATTCAAACCAAAAAATGGAAGATTTACTGTTATGCAATATTGAAATAATTGTAGAAATATCACCACATTTGTGAACATATATTAGACCCACCAACTGGCGCGTATTAGACGTGTGAGGTCATTTGTTTACTCTTGAACATCGACAAAAATTGAACATTTCCGCTAATTTGAGCTCAGTTTCAAGCCATTTCCAGTACTAAAACCAATCAAAATCATCTCTATATCTGTAATATGTCTTCCATTCTATCAAATATGCACAGCATATTAGGGGCTTTTGGCATGTACACCTCATTTATACCTATGTATCATTGTATCATGTCTACCTAACTATGTATCATTGTACCATGTCTAAATAAACTTATTATTATTATTATTAAGAAATCGCAAATACAACTATAAAAAGTATACAAGAAAACACTGCAAAGTCGCTGTTTTAATCGAAAATTACGTTTTTTTTTTCTCATTATGCACTGTGTGCTGCAGGATTTTTGTGGTGTACACTTACCACATAGATGTATTCTCTCATATCTAGGCCCAAATTTACCGCTCACAGCTTACCTGAGTGAGCTGAACTCAAAGCCGTAGAACTACAGCACGGACCCTGAACTCAAAGCCGTAGAACTACAGCACGGACCCTGAAAGGGTTAAATGAATTTGCATTTCACTGGAACTGGTTCTGGAAAATTTTGCAGGAATATAATTTTTGTTTTATCACCACCAGCTGCCTCCCACCTTTATATCACATGTTAGACAGTGCTGTTCTTGTATTAGCATTCTGGATAACATTCTATACTATAATACACTTCAGGTGTCATAACACTAGCAGTAGACTAACAAAACTGTAGTAGAGACTGAGTGATTAAAATATTTTGATAACAATTATCACTATATGATTATTAGCTGCAATCTGATAAGAGCACTTAATTGTGTGTGTATTTAAGGTACAGTACTGAAATGCGTTGCAAGGAAGAAACTGTTCTACAGCTATTGGAACTGGTAGGAGAAAATAAATTATTTATAATCCTTTGAAGTAAACTAAATATATAAAAGCTTAAGTGACCAAAATCACAGGCTGTGTATGAAGGACTGAAGCTAATTGATGAGGATCACAACATTTTGTGGTGAAATGTTTGGCTACTTTTATGTTTACTGTGAGAGAAGTTGGTGCTTGTTGATGCTTTGTACAGGGTATTGCTTCATTCCTGGGATTTTTTTTTTCTTTTAACATGTTGGCCATTTCCCACCAAGGTATGGCACCCCAAAAAGAGAGAATCCCAAAAAGAAAAAAAAAAAAACTTTCACCATCACTTACTCCATCACTCTTACCAGAGGTGTGTTGATACCAGAGTTCAAGAGCTGCAACATATCACCCCTCCTTCAGAGTGTAGGCAATGTACTTCCCACTTCCAGGACTCCAGTCCGGCTAACTGGTTTCCCTGAATTCCTTCATAAGTGTTACCTTGCTCACACTCCAACAGCACATCATAAAAATATCTTCTTATATTCAGTTTGCACTTTACTTTCCTGTATGATTCTTAATGCAACATTGTAATTCTGGTTCATGCAATATTTTTTTTACTAATTTAGAATGTCTGGTCTGAGACCAGTCATTCAGGGCAAAGGCAATGATCCCTAGAGCTATTACCAGATAATTGGTATAAATAGTACTGGTCTGTATGTGTGTTTGTATATTGGTATCATAACTCATGAGTTGTTAGATAAGAGTTTATCAATAGATTTTGTTTTATCATGATTGACAATTGTATCTTTTGTGGGAGTAAAAGAGATATGATGCTTACAGTAACCAGGGAGGTTACTACTGTTATATTTTAGTATTATCTTGTTGCTCTTGCATGTACTTGGTGCTGATAGATAAAACAATACTTAATTTAATGGCTGTTCTTAGATTATAATTTAGAATTAATAGTGAAAAACTATAATTTTTATTTGATTGTAATACTTTAATTATGGTTCAAGTTCAAACAAAAGAAGAGGTCAGTAACACCTCTGAAAAGCCTCCAGACAGGAAATCCAAAAAATCTGGGAAGAGGCGAAGTACCTTCTATTGCCTCCCACCTGATATTGGTAGTGCCGAATGTTTACCTTACACACAGAGCAAGGCAGCGATGAACATAAGAGTAGAGCTGTCGAAGATTCACATAAGGCTGAAATTACAGAAAATATTGCAGATTTTCTTAGAGACAAAGTAGGTGATTATGATGTCAGTTTTGAGATCAAAACTCGTAAATCAGAGAGTCACTGGTACATGATTTACTATGATGGAAGCATTAATATTAGCGATGATGATGATGATGATGAAGTGAGTAAGCTTGAAACCTGCACATGCAATGAAATTTGTACAGCTACAACACAACTGTCATTTGAGTGTACATATTCTTCTCTTGAATGCAAAGAAAAAATTGTAAAGGTAATTGTCGGTTTGAAAGATCACTTATGTAGTTAAGCCATCATTCAGATGCAGTATATTTTATTTATATGCAAAAATGAAAATTAATTAATTTTATAAAAAATGAAGCACAGTGCAACACATCCCTATCCCACTCCTATTACACTGCATCCATTAGGTATAACCATCAAACTTATCAAAGTTCTTGAGTCCTTTCATCTAGGAATGTTTCTTATGAGTCATGAAAAGACAGTGAGTGTATTTCTGGATTGTTGGTGACAGTATGCTGATGGGCTGGCTTCTCATGTGTGCTCTTCCCTGACAAGGTCATGGTTAATAGTGACTGTCTCAAGGTGATGGAATACTGTGGTTTGCATAAGTTAGAGAAAAGCACTTGCAGAGCTGCAGCATTGATACCTGGATAGGTGAAGTGCGAGCTTGTGAACCAGTGCTTTGTGGTTTGTTTGCAGATAATTTTATTACAGCTGGTCCTGCTTATCCAGTTTACTTTTCTGCAACAGGTAACCCCCTCAATGTCAATTAATTTAGTGATGTCACTTGCTTTTTTTTGTCAGTTTCTGGTGGTGTTCCTCTTTCATTTACAGCTGGAGCACTGCCTTCTTACCTGGTAGGGCTGTCTCCTGGTTGCTTCATCCGTGAAGTTTTCCTGCTGATTTGAGAATTGTTCTTATGGTCTGTTGCTGACCATCATTAGATCATGGCAAAGTTCCATTAAATGTGTATAGCAGAAAACGTACTTGGATGGGGAAGGGTGTCTTCATTATGCATGTGGTATATGAATAGGTTATGGGAATGATAATCAAGAAATACTCTTAAGAATAGCATACTGTACTTTCATGTGTTTATATGTTTCAGAAAAGATCTGGTGTCTCGTTTGATGGAAGGGCCAGTACTAGTCAGGTACATGTACGCAAGATCCCTGCACTTAGTGCAGACGATGAGGCAAGAGCTTTCTGGAATTGCATCAAGAAACGAAGAGGTAGGAATTACCCGAATATTTATTTTCTAATTTTGCTTAGAATATGGCATTTACTTTAACAAGTCACATTTATGGTGCCTGCTTTGTTTTCTTTTGCTCTTAGATAAGTTTGTGTTCATGCCTATCTAAAATATTTTGAAATATTTCTTGAATTTTTTTTTGTTTTTAACTATCATCACTTTGATGGTGTTAATTGAAAAATCAGCCCTATAATGCTTGTTTTCAAGATAATAATTTCTTAGAATATATTTTTACCATTGGTTTTAACTGTACTGTACAGGAGGGCCCCACTTTTACATCAGGTTACGTTCCAGGCTGCTGCTGTAAAGCAAAAATTGCTGTAAAATAAATTATAGCTTTTTTTTCCACTTTCAAATGCATATAAAAGCCTGATAACATGCTTATACTGTCTTATATTAAGTGAGCTATAGAGCTAGGCCTAAAAAGTATATATACAGTACATTACTTCCCTTAAAATATTTTTGTCCTTAGCTTATAGTGAGTGGTGAATATATTTATTGTAGGAAGTCTGAATAGTCTGAGTAGAAACTTTTGAACCAAGTGAGAGAGTAATTGTGGTAGGGAACCTAAATGCTAAAGTTGGAGAAACTTTTAGAAAGGGTGTGGTAGGGAAGTTTGGGGTGCCAGGTGTAAATGATAATGGGGGCCCTTTGATTGAACTTTGTATAGAAAAGGTTTGGTTATAGGTAATATATATTTTAAGAAAAAGAGGATAAATAAGTATACAAGATATGATGTAGGGCATAATGACAGTAGTTTGTTGGACTACGTATTGGTAGATAAAAGACTGTTGGGTAGACGCCAGGATGTACATGTTTTTAGAGGGGCCACAGATATATCGGATCACTTTTTAGTTGTAGCTACAGTGAGAGTAAAAGATAGATGGGATACAAGGAAAATAGAAGCAGCAATTAAGAGAGAGAGGTGAAGGTTTATAAACTAAAGGATTAGGTAGTATATACATATACAGTCCATTCATTAATTACCTTAAAGTATTTGTAGTGTTAATGTAGGGTGAGAGGTGAGTTTTATTTGTAAGAAGTCAGGTTTGGGAAGTATGGGTAGCCAGCCAGGGCAGAAATCCCAACCCCACCCCACCCACACGTAATGTAAACAAACCAGGTGAACGCGTCTGGTTTTTGTCACTTTACATTGTGTACAAGTTGTCTCCATGTTGATACAGTAGAATAAATAAAGAGAAACACTCCCATTCTCATGTAACACCATTTTTAGAAGAAATGACGCCCTGAGTGAATGCATACGAAAGGAGTAATTTTCTGGTTCTTCTTTCAACACGTCGGCCGTTTCCCACCGAAGCGGGGTGGCCCAAAATGAGAAAATGAAAGTTTCCCCTTTTACATTTAGTAATATATACAGGAGAAGGGGTTACTAGCCCCTTGCTCCCGGCATTATAGTCGCCTCTTACGACACGCATGGCTTACGGAGGAAGAATTTTGTTATTTTTCTAGTTCTTTCTTCTTTTCTTTCAATACGTCGGCCGTTTCCCACCGAAGCGGGGTGGCCCAAAAGGAAAAAAACAAAAGTTTCTCCTTTTACATTTAGTAATATATACAGGAGAAAGGGTTACTACCCCTTTCTAGTTATCCCCAGTAATATTAGTGTACACATTTTCTCTGATGTTGGACTACAAGTCGCCTGGTTACCACATCTCATATTTAATTTATTCTACTGTGGGGTGTATTTATATGGATTAAGCAAAATGTCTACATGTATCTTAATGTGTGTGAGTTTACTTAGGTACAGGTACACATAAGTATAATTATCAGTTATAATAATGTAGGTATGTAGTCCACCTGGGCTACATACCTACACCTACCTACATGTGGCCCAGAGTCATATTATTACCATCGACATACCATGTTCACTGAGTTTAATCGTTTCTATCAACTACCTTTAGATGCCATCATAAACAAAGGGAGAAGTAATGAATAATTCATGCCACGAATTGTAAACAAAAGCGCTATGAATTAAGGGGAGTGACGTAATGTTTTCCCTCCACCCGGCTACCACACCTCATTGTATATAAACATAAAATGTTTATATACTATGTAATGCATTTCTTATATAATTTTGTAGAAAATATCATAGATGGATTAATGAAAATGTCTATAATAATGTAAAATAAGATATTTAATGTGCCCAAGAGTGATTATTATTAGTATTATGTAATGTTTTCCCTCCGCCCAGCAACCACACTTCCATAGCATATAAACAGCATGTTTATATGCTATGTAATGTGTTTCTTATATAATTTTGAAGAAAATATCATAAATGGATTAATGAAAATGTCTATATTGATGTAAAATAGGACATTTAATGTGCCCAAGAGTGATATTATTACATAATAAAGATGTGCTCACGGAGAATGTAAACAAACCGGGTGGCGCACGTCGTATTTGAAAGATCGCTCACCGTATAGAAAGTTTTGGTCATAATTTGAACTCGCCATATTAGCGGAACGCTGTAAGGTGAAACGCCGTAAAGCGGGGCCCTACTGTATTTTATATGTACTCTGATGATAATACTTGTGTACCTGTACCTAAATATACTTACACACTGTGCTGGCATGCAGGTACACATTAATACACATAATAACAATCACTCTTGGGCACATTAACCCTTTGGGGGTCAAAGGGGTCTCTCTGAAACTCGTTCTCAGGGTCCACGAATTTAAAAAAAAAATTATTTTTTCTTATGGAATGATAGAGAATCTTTTTCCAATCATAACGCCACAAAAATTATGAAATTTGATCGAAAACTAACAAAATTATGCTTTCGCGAAGTTAGCGGTAGCCATGACACTTACGCATTGGCGATTTTGCCCACTTTGAGCCCTATTTTCGGCACATTCCAATGTTTCAGTCTACTAAAATTATAGCTATTTTGCTAGAACTCCATTTCTTCTATCGATTGAGTACAAGAAACCGCCTATTTACCAATTTCAACTACCCAAAATAGTGGTCAGAAAATGGCAATTTGGCCAATTTCACACAAATTTCAAATGATGCCAATTTCAAAATAGGGTCCATAATAAACAAGGCAGACATTCCTGGCACTAAAATAACATCTTCTCTGTTCATTAGTCACGTCTCCAGGCCCCTCTTACATTACTTTTGCTTTCCATTTTGAATTTTTATTCTCACAAAAAATAGAAGATTATGTATACAACTGCATCACTGTAAAAATGGTATAAATAATATCAGCGCACTTGTGCAAGAATATTAGGCTCTCCAGTTGATGTGTATTGGACGCATGGTGTGATTTGTTTACTCCTGAACATCGGCCAAAATCAAACATTTTCGCTACTTTGCGCTCCGTTTCAAGGTACTTGTCATCGTGAAACCAGTCAAAATGATCTCTATTTCTGTAATATATCATCTATTCTATAAAATGAGACTAAGAAAACGAGAATACAAGCATAAATACCATACGAAAATAGACTGCAAAGTCGCTGTTTTAAACCAAAAACACGGTCAGTTTTGTTTTCCTCATTATGCACCTCGTGGTGCAGGAATTTTTTTTATACTGCGCACACTGACCGCACAGACCCATTCTATCACATCTAGGCCTAACAGCCTGTTTCTGCTTGATTTGAGGGCGCTAGAATTTAGGCGTACTAGTACGTCAATAACCACAGTGCGTAAAACGTACTTGTACGACCATAACCCTGAAAGGGTTAAATGTCTTATTTTATGTTAATATAGACATTTTCATTAATCCATCTATGATATTTTCAAAATTATATAAGAAACACATTACATAGTATATAAACATGCTATGTTTATATGCTATTGAGGTGTGCTAGCCGGGCGGAGGGAAAACATTACGTTTTCTCTGGTCCAGCACCAGAGAAAACGTATGAATCTGCGTTTGGCTCAGTCACTCCCCTTAACACTCCGGTTTTGTTTACAATTCTCGACATGAATTATTCATTACTTCTACCTTCGTTTATAATGGCATCTAAAGGTAGTTGTTAGAAACGATTAAACTCAGTGAACAAGGTATATGTTGATGGTAATATGGCTCTGGGCCGCGTTAAATATCGTATAGCTATGTAGGTAGATGTAGCCCATGCGGGCTACCTACACTGACTTCCTACAAATAAATTCTACTCCCCTCTCATCCTACATTAAGACTACACATATTTTAAGGTAAATAATGGGTGTACTGTATGTGTATTTGATCTCTCTGGGCTGCTTTAAATATCGTATATTAAGTTTGGGACGGGGAGCCAGGGCTACCTACACCTGACTTCCTACAAATAAGTACTACTCACCTCTCGCCCTACATTAAGACTACAAATATTTTAAGGTAAGTAATGAATGTACTGTATATAAATTTTACTTTTTATTGTGTTTTTTAATGCCTAATTCTAATATAATATAAGTTAGTGTAAACTTGTTTGGCATTTATATTCATTTATAAGTGGAAAAAAATGGCATTTTGCTTTCCAACGATGTCCGCTTTCCGGCGATAGCTTGGAACCTAACCTGCCATATAAGTGGGGCCCTACTGTATATTAGAGCTGATTTCCTCTCTTCTGTTTATTTCAGTATACAGTACACTACTATATAAACATTTAAAAATATACCAGAAATGTTATAAATGGTGCAAAGGTGACATTAAAACATCAAAGATGGTTGACACAAACTCTCTACCATTATAGTAGTATGCTCCTCACTTAGCGACGAATTCGTTTAACGACGTGGTCTCAGGAACGGAACTCCGTCGTTAATTGAGGAGAGGCTGTACATATAAATTTATTAATCATGTAAAAATTTTACACAGATGTACAGAGGATTTGATCACTATAGTTTGTTGCTTGTTATGCCTTTTGTATTTTTTAGATTGTATATTTACCAATTTTGAGCTATGGGAGCAAAGCTAAGTTCATTGTGTTCTATTTTATTTATTACAGTAGTAGCACTTGTTACCTTCTCTTGTAATATAATACAATATCTTTATTTCTGGTGTCTTTTTTTCTGTTTCATAAACATGCAAGATTTCAGGTACGTCTTGCTACTTCTACTTACACTTAGGTCACACTACACATACATGTACATACAAGCATATATATAAACACCCCTCTGGGTTTTCTTCTATTTTCTTATTAGTTCTTGTTGTTGTTTATTTCCTCTTATCTCCATGGGGAAATGGAACAGAATTCTTCCTCCGTAAGCCATGCGTGTCATAAGAGGCGACTAAAATGCCAGGAGAAAGGGCAAATTAGGTCAGTTTTGTCCAAGGATGTGACCCACAACAGTCAACTAACACCCAGATACAGTGGACCCCCAGCTGACAAACACCCCGGAAATCGTACGATTATGTAAGTATAATATTGTAAGTGCTTGTGGAAGTGTATTTTTGGGGGTCTGAAATAGACTAACCTACGTGTCATTATTTCTTAAGGAAGTAAATTCGTTCGGTAATGGCACTTGAGCAGGCTTCTGGAATGAATTTTGTTCGTTAGCCGGGGGTCCACTGTACCCATTATACTGATGGGTGAACATGGACAGCAGGTGTCTTAAGGAAACATGTCCTAATGTTTTCCAGAAGTACCGGGGATTCAATCTCTGGACCTCAGTGTGTGAGCTGAATGCGCTAGTGATCGAGATACGGGACACCTCATTACATTGTTTTACGCAATGAAGGTGCTGGTGAACGACTTGATTCAAGGAATTTCATCAACTTTTCCATTCCTTAAACCAAACCTGATTACAGTTGAATCTTGTAATTCAAGAAGATTAGGTTCTTGGGAGGACATGTTTCAAGTGGGATGAGGTCTATGTAAGGATGAGTGAATCTAGAATGATGAGATGGGAAAAGGGGTGAATGGAGTACTTCGAGTCTGTGGAGACAAGAATCTTGTCCATTGGAAGTAAGAGGGGAATGTTGAGGTATAGTTTATAGCCAATTCTTAAAATGGGTTGAAGCATGGGTGATGAATGTTGCAACGAGGAGAAGGCTGGAGGCAGTGGAGATGTCATGTCTGAGGTCAATGTGTGGTGTGAATATAATGCAGAGAATTCGGAGTTTGGAAATTAGGAGGAGGTGCGGGATTACCAAAACGATTGTTCAGAGAGCTGAGGAGGGGTTGTTGAGGTGGTTTGGACATGTAGAGAGAATGGAACGAGACAGAGTGACTTCGAGAGTGTATAAATCTGTAGTGGAGGGAAGGCGGGGTAGGGGTCGGCCTAGGAAAGGTTGGAGGGAGGGGTAAAGGAAGTTTTGTGTGCGAGGGGCTTGGACTTCCAGCAAGCATGTGTGAGCGTATTTGATAGGAGTGAATGGAGGCATATGGTTTTTAATACTTGACGTGCTGTTGGAGTGTGAGCAAAGTAACATTTATGAAGGGATTCAGGAAACCGGCAGGCCGGACTTGAGTTCTGGAGATGGGAAGTACAGTGCCGGCACTCTGACAGGAGGGCTGAATTGCGTTCTGTAGTGTAAAGCACCCTTCTGGCAAGAAGGTGGAGTGAAGATGAAAGTTTTCTTTTTCAGACCACCCTGCCTGTGGAATGCAATTTTAATAAAAAATAGGTTCTTGGAGGCAATACGATTTCATAAGCTGTGGATGATAGAAAATTTTTCGTATCTGAATTACAGTGGACCCTCGCTATTCGAACACTTCAAAACTCACCCTTTTATGTAAGTTTATTATTGTAAGTGCTTTTATAAGTATTTTTGGGGGTCTGAAATGGACTAATCTAATTTACATCATTCCTTATGGGAATAATTTCATTTAGTAACAGCACTTGAACAGCATTCTGGAATGAGGGTGAGTTTTGGAGTGTTCAAATAGCTAGGGTCCACTGTATTTTAAAAAAATTTGGCCATATTTCTTTAAATATTGCTCTGATCTGCTCAATATTGACATTCATAAGGAAGAATAAGTACATTCTGAATAGCTTATTATGGTTATTTTTCAATTTAGGATTTGTGAATGTAGCAAAAAAAGCCAATGGGCACAAAAATTAAACATAAAAGGAAAAATTGAAGCTACCCACTAAATGGCCTTTAGTAATAACTCTTGTATAATCAGGTCTCTCAGATTATGAAGTACGTACAGTGGACCCTTGAAAATCGTGATTAATCAGTTCCTGAGAGGCCGCCGATTTTCAAAATGGACGATTTTCAAAACCATTTTCCCCATAAGAAATAATGTAAATCAAATTAATCCATTCCAGACACCCAAAAGTATGTAAAAAAAAATTTTTTACACATTAAATGTACATTTATCTACACACAAAACAATGAGATATATACTATTCATAGTATAAAATAGTAATAAATTGACACTTACCTTTATTGAAGAGTTGTTGTGTGGAAGGAGGGGAGAAGGTGGTGGTGGTGTTGCTATTGGTTGGAAGGGGAATCCCCTTCCATGAACACTTCATTTACCAAGTCCTTTTCTGGGATTACTTCCTTCTTTGTTTTTTAATGGCACTAGGACCAGGTTGAGTCACTGGATTCCTTTCTTGCAAAATAACTGTCCAGAAAGGTCTGTTTCTGGTGGTTCTTTAAAATGTCCCTAAAATGTAACAAGACAGTGTCATTGAACATGTCACATACATGGCCTGCAACAGCTTTGTCAGGGTGATGCTCCTCCACCAATTTTTCCATCCTAGTCCACATTGTACACATCTCCTTAATCTCTGAAGAAAGCAACTTCTTCCTTCTCCCTTCCTCCTCCTCTGAAGCAATTTCTTGAGCTTTGGTCTGTTGTTCTTGCAGATTAAGTTCCACCAGCTCTTCAGTGGTTAGTTCAACACAATCTGGCCACAATTTTCTCCAAGCAGAGTTCATCGTCCTGGGAGTCACTTCCTGCCAAGCCTTACCTATAAGGCATATGCAATTAAGGCTATGGAAGTGATCTTTCCAGAACTTTCTTAGGGTCAAAGTAGTGTCTAAGGTTATGTCAAAACACCTTTGAAACATTGCTCTGGTGTTGAGTTTTTTTGAAGTTTGAAATGACCTACTGGTCCATGGGCTGGAGGAGAGGAGTGATATTAGGGGGCAAGAACTTCACTTTGATGAACTTAAAATCCTTCACCATTTGCTCTTCCATGTCTCGAGGATGAGCAGGAGCATTGTCTATTACCAGGAGGCACTTAAGTGGCAAATTATTTTCCTTGAGATATTTCTTCACAGGGGCCAAACACTTCATTGAACCAATAAAGGAAAATTTCCCTGGTGACCCATGCCTTATTGTTAGACTTCCAAAACACACACAAATTAGCCTTGAACACTGGGATTTTCAGTGATACACGAGTAAAGGCTTCACTTTTAAATCACCACTAGCATTGCCACACATGAGAGTTAGCCTGTCTTTCGTAGGCTTGTGTCCTGGTAGTGCATTTTCCTCCTTCGTGATGTAGGTCCTCTTTGGCATTTTCTTCCAAAAGAGGCCTGTTTCATCACAATTGAACACTTGTTAGGGTTTGAATTGTTCAGACTATGTACCCCTTGAATTCATGAACAAATTTTTCAGCTGCACATTTGTCAGAACTTGCAGCCTCTCCATGCCTTACAACATTGTGTATGCCACTTCGCTTCTTGAAATTTTCGAACCAGCCTTTGCTGGCCCTGAATTCATCAACATCAGCACTCGTTCCAGGACTTTTCTTTGAGATCGTCATGCAACTGCCTTGCCTTTTCGCAAATTATTGACTGTGTAACACTATCTCCTGCTAACTCTTTTTGTTTGATCCACAAAAGCAACAACTTCTCAACTTCTTCGATTATTTGCAATCTCATTTTCGTTAGCATATTCACCCCTTTCGCAACATCAGCTTCCTTGATTTCCTTTTTCTTCAACAAGATGGAAGTGATGGTTGAATGGGCCTTTCCATACATCCTGGAAAGCTCCACCACACGTACACCACTTTCATATTTTTCTATGATCTCTTTCTTAACATCTGTTGTGTTTCTCATTTTCTTTGCCACAGGGCTGGCACTAGGAGCTTTCTTTGGGCCCATGGTAACTTATTTAGCAGTTGCAAGCACTAAAACGAATGGAATATTGACAAAATGTATGGTATGAATGCGTGGGTGGTGGTCACTCGCTGGTAAACAATGGCACACTGACGCTCAATGTGTTTGTGCCCAGGCGGCGGGGAGGCCACGCGGACGCGTTTCAGACGACCAGCGATTTTCAAGGAAATGGATGATTTTCAAGTCAATTTTTTGCTGAAAAAAGTGGACGAGTTTCAACTTCGCCGATCTTCAAGGGAGACTATTTTCAAGGGTCACTGTACGTGAATTCTGGAGTTTGAGCGTACCTCCTGTTTCCCAGGTGCTGCATAACTCATACAAGTCTAGTGCTTTCCCTATGAATATACGGTACATTAATACTGCCTCTCATCACTTAGCGACATACTTGTTTACCGACGACTCGGACTCGCGACGGGCTCTCTGACCAGTATGCATACCTAAATAATGTATATTAGAGCCAATATTCTCTATTGTTGAGGTGGTTTGGTCATTTAGAGAGAATGGATGAAAGTAGAATGACTTGGAGAGCGTATAAATCTGTAGGGGAAGGAAGGAGGGGTAGGGGTCGTCCTAGAAAAGGTTGGAGGGAAGGGGTAAATTAGGTTTTGTGGGCGAGGGGCTTGGACTTCCAGCAAGCATGTGTGAGCGTGTTAGATAGGAGTGAATGGAGACAAATGGTTTTTGGCGATCTGTTGGAGTGTGAGCAGGGTAACATTTTGTGAAGGGATTCAGGGAAACCAGTTAATTGATTTAGTTGGACTTGAGTCCTGGAAATGGGAAGTACAATGCCTGCACTTTAACCCTTTCGGGGTTTGGTCGTACTAGTCGTCTTACGCACTGGGGTTATGTGAGTACTAGTACGCTAAATTCTAGCGCCTCAAATCAAGCAGAAACAGGCTGTTAGGCTAGATGTGATAGAATGGGTCTGCGGTCAGTGTGCGCAGTATAAAAATTCCTACACCACACAGTGCATAATGAGAAAGAAAACTCTGACCGTGTTTTTGGTTTAAAACAGCGACTTTGCAGTCTATTTTCGTATGGTATTTATTGTTGTATTCTTGTTTTCTTGGTCTCATTTGATAGAATGGAAGATATATTACAGAAATAGAGATGATTTTGATTGGTTTGACAATAACAAGTACCTTGAATTGAGCTCAAAGTAGCGAAAATGTTCGATTTTGGATGTTCAGAGTAAACAAATCACACCATGCGTCAATACACATCAACTGGCAGTCTAATATTCATGCAAAGTGTCGATATTATTTATACCATTTTTACAGTGATGCAGTTGTATACATAACAGTAAATCTTCATTTTTGTGAGAATAAAAATTCAAAATGGAAAGCAAAAGTAATGTAGAGGGCTGGAGACGTGACTAATGATCAGAGAAGATGTTATTTTAGTGCCAGGAATGTCTGCCTTGTTTATTATGGACCTATTTTGAAATTGGCATCGTTTGAAATTTGTGTGAAATGGCCAATTGCCATTTTCTGACCACTATTTTGGGTAGTTGAAATTGGTAAATAGGCGGTTTCTTGTACTCAATCGATAGAAGAAATGGAGTTCTAGCGAAATAGCTATAATTTTTGTAGACTGACACATTGGAATGTGCCGAAAATAGGGCTCAAAGTGGGCGAAATCGCCGATGCGTAAGTGTCATGGCTACCGCTAATTTCGCGAAAGCATAATTCCGTTAGTTTTCGATCAAATTTCATAATTTTGTGGCGTTATGATCGGAAAAGATTCTCTATCATTCCATAAGAAAAAATATTTTTTTTTTTTTTAAATTCGTGGACCCTGAGAACGAGTTTCAGAGAGACCCCTTGGACCCCCAAAGGGTTAAAGGAGGGGTCTGAGATAGTGACAGCTGGGAGGGACTTTTCTCAGCTGTCGTATCTGAGCTCCTCTGCAAAGACAGTGATTATGTATGAGTGTGGTGAAAGTGTTGAATAATGATGAAAGTATTTTCTTTTTGGGGATTTTCTTTCTTTTTGGGTCACCCTGCCTCGGTGGGAGACGGCCGACTTGTTGAAAAAAAAAAAAAAATACATATAGTACACTACTGTATAAACATTTAAAAATACATATACAGTGGACCCCCGAGTATCGGCCATAATCCGTTCCAGGAGCTAGGCCTTAACTCGAACTGGCCGAAAGTCGAACCATTATTTCCCATAAGAAATAATGTAAATACTACAATTAATCCGTTCCAGACACCCAAAAATATTCACAAAAAATTCATTTTTAAAGAATATAGTTTTATATACACAAAACACACAATAACACATTAAATTTATAAATTTACATTTAAAATAACATTTACTTCCCTTTATTGAAGAGACTTGCTGGCATCTGGAAGATAGGGAGGAGTGAGGGAGGGCTTAGTGTTTGGAAGGGGAATCCCCCTCCATAAGGACTTCAGGTATCAAAGCTCTATCTGGGGTTACTTCTCTTCTTGGTCTTTTAATGCCACTAAGACCAGCTTGAGTCACTGGATCCCTGTGTCACAAAATAACTGTCCACAGTCCTCTGTTTCTAGTGCCTCTTTAACATGTTCCTGAAGTGCAATATGGCTCTGTCACTGAACTTGTTGCAGAGATGGCTTATTTCAGCTTGCTCAGGGTGGTATTTTTCAACAAATTCCTACACCTTATTCCTCATTGAACAAATTTCCTTAATCTCAGTTCGATGGTGTTCCTCACTTTCTTTACCACAGGGGTGCCACTAGGAAGCTTCTTTGGACCCATGGTGACTTATTTCACAGTGACAATCAATAAACACTAAAATTATTGTGAAATGTTTGAATGAGCTCGCTGGGTAATGTTCACTCAATTGTAAACAAAGCTAGACTGGCTCATGACGCCTGCACGGGGAGGCGTGCAAGCGTGGGCAGGCGGACAGGTCTGGTACACGTGCCAAAACTCTGGAAAATGGCTGATAGTCGGGGGAAAAATTGGGCTGAAAAAAGTGACCGGAACTAGAGTTGGCCGATACTCAGACCGGCGAATAGTCGGGGGTCCACTGTATACTAAAAATGTTTTAAATGGTGCAAAGGTGATGTTAAAACATTATCAAAGATGGTGGTCTTCGGTATGGAACTCCATTGTTAAGTGAGAAGAGGCTGTACTGTAATTTATTCTATCATGCTGTTTGTAAAGAACTTCCTAGTATGCTTTTGGCAGCTCCTCCTCCATTTGTAGTCATGCTGTTTTGTTTTACTGTAATTACCTATATGTTCTTTGCAAAGGCTGAGTTCTAACTCATGGGCCACATCCCTGAACTTGCTTCTTACCAGATTCACTCCTTCCTAGCCTCGTGGGCCATATCATGCCTTCTCTTAAAACTGTTTGGAGCCTGCCTCCACCGCTTCAAGATCATTCCACTTTCTGACCATTGAGGCTGACATTTGTCATTAATTTACAGCTGTGTCTGAGTACCTGTTTCTCACCCCTCAAACAGCCTGACCCTGTATGCCATATTAATTCCTCTTAAAATATTTTGTATTTATTAAGGATGGGATGATGCCAAATTTTTGCTGATACTAATACAGTCTCTCCTCACTTAACGACGTACTCGTTTACCAACGACTCAGACTTACGATGGGCTCTTTGACCAGTATGCATACCTATATAATGTATATTAGAGCCGATTTCCTCTATTCTGTTTATTACAATATATACTACACTACTGTATAAACATTTAAAAATATACTAAAAATGTTATAAATGGTGCAAAGGTGACAAAACAATATCAAATATGGTTGACATTAACCCACTACCAGTGTAATATGCTCCTCACGTAACGACCAATTCGCTTACCGACCTACTCTTAGGAATAGAACCCCGTTGTTAAGTGAAGAGAGGCTGTACTCGGTTTTAGGCCATTACCATCAAGATTAGCCAAAACTCATTACTTTTGCACACCCCTAGTTATCATATCTCTCCTGTTTTTTCTGTCCTCCAATGTTGTTAAATTCAGTCCCATTAAACTATCCTTGTAGCTTATACCCCTTATCTCTGGAACAAACCTTGTTGCATTGTTATTTAAGTAGCTTTTAGGTCATTTGTAGTTCGACAGCTTCAGTGAATAACTTTAGTTAATTGAAGTGTTAGAAATACGTATGTTTAAATAATTTTCATACAAAATTTATAAAAATATCTGCTGTAATCTAATACAGTGGAACCCCGAGTAACTTAAAAACTTCATACCAGAAGCCTGCTCAAGTGCCATTACCAAACGAATTTACTCCTTAAGAAATAATGTCAAGTAGGTTAGTCCATTTCAGACCCCAAAATACACTTACAAAAGCACTTACTAATATTAACTTACCATAATTGTAGGATTTCCGGGGGGTTCGTTACTCGGGGTTCCACTGTATTAGAATACACAAATCTGAAAACATGCTAAATAGCTGTCTAAACAAAAATACTTTTAAATTCATGTGAAGAAAAAATTAACCCTTTCATTGTCGGTGCCGTAGTACTACGGCTTGCAAGTTAGTGTTGGTGCCGTAGTATTATGCCAAAATTCTAGCGGCTTCAAATCTAGTGGGAGAAAGCTGGTAGACCTACATGTGAGAGAATGGGTCTGCGTGGTCAGTGTGCGCAGTATAAAAAAAAATCCTGCAGCACGCAGTGCATTATGAGAAAAAACTGCGACTGTGTTTTTGGTTTAAAACTGACTTTGAGGTTTATTTTTGTATGGTATTTATGGTTGTATTCTCGTTTTCTTGGTATCATTTGATAGAATGGAAAATATATTACAGAAAGAGATGATTTTGATTGATTTCACAATGAAAAGTACGTACCTTGAAATTGAGCTCAAAGTAGTGGAAATGTTTGATTTTTGCCAATGTTCAAGAATAAACAAATTACATCACCGTCCAATATGTGTCCATCTGGCCAGTCACGAATGGGTTATTATTTACACAATTATTACAATAATGCAGTAATCTGCATAACAGTAAATCTTATATTTTTTTGTGTGACTAAAAATTCAAAATGGAAAGAAAGTGTAATATAAGAGCGGCCTGGAGACGTGACTAATGAACAGAGTAAATGTTATTTTAGTGCCAGGAATGTCTGCATTATTTATTCTGAACCCTATTTTGAAATTGGCATCTTTTGAAATTTGTGTGAAATTGGCCAAATTACCAATTTCTGACCACTTTATTGGGTAGTTGAAATTGGTAAATGGATGGTTTCTTGTACTCAATCGATAGAACAAATGAGTTCTAGCAAAATAGCTACGAGTTTGGTCGACTGGAACAATGGAATTGGCCAAAAATAGGGCTCAGTGTGCAAAATCACCAATGCTATATCACGAGACCGCTAACTTCGCAAGAGCGTAATTCCGTATGTTTTCCATCAAATTTCTTACTTTTGGTGTCATTACCATTGGGAAAAGATTATTTATCATTTCATAAGATATATAATTTCTTTTTTGTTTTTAACTTTTCGACACTGAGAGCAAGTCTGTGATCAGGGGTCTCGACAGTGAAAGGGTTAAGACATTTCAACAAATATCCAAAAGCAGAAGTGCAGCACATAATACCAATAGGTATATAAGTATAAACTACCCATTTCTTTTCCCATTTCTTTCAGTAAAGTTTCATCTACATAAATGCAGTTTTGCCTACTCATAGTCATAGGTGTTTCACTTGCAGTGCAAATTTAACTTATTTTGACTAATGGTATACTTATTGCAGGAGAGTATACTTGGAATGATCACATAGGAAACCCAGGTTTGCTGCACAGTGCCTGTCTGGAGGGAACTGTTGATCCCTCTCTCAGTTGTAAACTCTCAGTGCATTACCAAGATAAACAATCTGCTACATTCACCTGCAGCCGTGAGTAATTATTTGCACCTTTCTTTGGGAATCGGCCTATGTGATCATTGAAATATCAGTTTATATTTTAATGACTCTCCATGGGAAGTGGAACAGAATTCTTCCTCTGTAAGCCATGCGTGTCTTAAGAGGCGACTAAAATGCCAGGAGCAAGGGGCTAGTAACCCCCTTCTCTTGTATACATTACTAAAGTTAAAAAGTGAAACTTGTTTTTCTTTTTGGGCCACCCTGCTTCGGTGGGATATGGCCGGTTTGTTGAAAGATGATTTTATTGATTCCTATTTATTATCTAAGATTAACAAATCAATTACAACAATTGATGAAAGTGTGAGAATCATATTCTTAATTGTCTAATTGTTAGTTATGAACTAATAAATATTTTCCATTAAGTTTTATTAGTAGTTGGAGAATTAAATTCATGGTTCCATAAATTTATGAAAATTTAGTCTTCATAGTCTGAACTTTAACAACCTTTTTTTAATTAACCAGATTCTCTAGTTAATATGCTTTTAAGGATTCAAGGGCCAAAATTTCTCCTTTCATGAAAAGGGGTAAATTACCAATTACTCATTTGCAATCTGCAGTAAGACGGACATCATTTCAGCTGCCTTAACCATTAGTCCTCTTCCAATACAGTTCTGTAAAATTAAAAATAGTGTAGTTTAGTGAATTATGTGTGATTACAAACACTTGAATACATGTAATCTTTAGAATTTATTATATTAAATTCATTATTTAAATATATACCTATCAGTAGCTATTGAAACATGTATTGCCATAACAAAAGTAGAAGTTTGCAAGAGGAAACTGAACCACTATCTGCTGAAAGTGTCTGATTAACCAGGTTGGGATGGCTGTGTGGACCTGTGGGCCACTAGTAGCAATTGCCGGGTTGATCAGGTAGGCCTCAGACCAGGCTACAGGGGTAGAAGAATTCTTGAAATGGGTCACAGGTATACAGTATCATCTTCCTGATGGAAAACTTTTGCTTCATAACATTTACTCTATGGCCACATGTTAATAGACTACAATATATTTATGAGGATAACAAAAAGATTAGGTAACGAAAGATTGGATATCAGATTGGAGGGAGAGAGTATGGAGAAGGTGAATGTATTCAGATACATATTTAGGAGTGGACGTGTCAGCAGATGGGTCTATGAAGGATGAGGTGAATCATAGAATTGAAGAGGGGAAAAGGGTGAGTGGTGCACTTAGGAGTCTGGAGACAAAGAACTTTGTCTGTGGAAGCAAAGAGGGAAATGTATGGGAGTATAGTTATACCAACACTCTTACATGGGTGTGAAGCATGGGTGGTAAATGTTGCAACAAGAAGGCTGGAGACAGTGGAGATGTCATGTCTGAGGGCAATGTGTGGTGTGAATATAATGCAGAGAATTTGTAGTTTGGAAATTAGGAGGAGGTGTGGGATTATTAAAACTATTATCCAGAGGGCTGAGGAGGGGTTGTTGAGGTGGTTCGGACATGTAGAGAGGATGAAACAAAATAGAATGACTTCGAGAGTGTATAAATCTGTAGTGGAGGGGAGATAGGGTAGGGGTCGGCCTAGGAAAGGTTGGAGGGAGGGGGTAAAGGAAGTTTTGTGTGCGAGGGGCTTGGACTTCCAGCAAGCATACGTGAGCGTATTTGATAGTGAATGGAGACAAATGGTTTTTAATACAGTGGACCCCCGAGTTTCGTAAAAACTTCACTCCTGAAGTCTGCTCAAGTGCCATTCAACGGATTTACTCCTTAAGGAAAAATTTCACGTAAAGGTTAGTCTATTTCAGACCCCCAAAATACACTTCCCAAGAACTTACAAAATTATACTTACATAATTGCACGATTTCCAGGGTATTCGTTAACCGAGGGTCCACTGTACTTGACGTGCTGTTGGAGTGTGAGCAAAGTAACATTTATGAAGGGATTTAGGGAAACCGGCAGGCCGGACTTGAGTCCTGGAGATGGGAAGTACAGTGTTTGCACTCTGAAGGAGGGGTGTTAATGTTGCTGTTTTAAAACTGTAGTGTATGCACGCCTCTGGCAAGACAGTGATGGAGTGAATGATGATGAATTGGTGGGAATCGGCTGATGTGTTAATAACAAAAAAAAATAACATTTATTTAATGAACTTAGTCCTGGAGGTAGGAAGTACAATGCCTTCACTTTAAAGGAGGGGTTTGGGATATTGGCTGCTTTGAGTGACATTTGAACTGTTGTATCTGGGCGCTTCTGCAAAGGCAATGATTGTGTGAATGATGGTGAAAGTGCTTCTTTATTTTGTCACCCTCCTTGGTGGGAGATGGCCAACGTGTTAAAAAAAAAAATATCTTAGAAGCAATATTCTTCCGAACTGAAATTTCAAACCATTGTCTGCTTTTCAGTTGAAATTTCAGATTTACACCATTCCTTTCCCTCTTACAGTATTCAGTTATGAAAGGCATCTGTTGGTGTCACCAGTTAAGCATCGGGTTTAATTTTGGCATCTTGATGATAAATAGTACATAGGGAAGCAGCAGCTAAACCGAGAACTTTAGTGATATTATAATTGAATAATAATTGACATGGATGATCAATCAACAAGGCCTGTGATTGACTAAAACTAAAGCTCAAAAGGGGTGACAAAATCAAATGAATAGAGTACCAAAAAGTTTATGGGTAAGACCAATTTGCAGCACATGGGACTCATTACTGGAAAAATGTCTTGCCTGTGCAGTAGGCTGTATAAGTCTCATACAAGGGTATGATGTGAAAGTAGTGGAGCGATGAAGCAGTCGTCACATCAGAATGGCGGGACTTGCTTAGTAGAGATGTAGTTTTAAGGCATTCATTAATTTTCTTAGCTTTAAGTAAAAGGTATTTCATCCCTGCTTAAGATTGTATGAAAGGTATTCAGTCCCTTATCCTTGGTGAATCTAATACAGAGGCTTGAGGATGGAATCTTTTATGCTGGAGCCATTAGAAGATGTAATGAGTAGGTCATGCCCATGGAGTTGTGGAAGATATCCTCTGTACCAAGACTCCATTGTGTTGTTGTATCAGACAAGTATCATAACATCAAAAGTATGAAACAATGACAAGTTGATGAGTAGGACTAATATGTAGCACCTGGGAATCTTTTGACTACACAGCAGGCAGTGCCACACTGCTTCATTGCTCTGCTACTTTCCCATAATGCCTCTGACATTGGGACTGCCTAACTGCATACCAATCAATAGACTTTACATAGTGTAGTTTACTTATTGGTGCACACACCTAAGGTCTTCTATTGCTGATGTTCAGTGACCCCTTTTTAACCAAGCCCCAAAATATCTGGAAATTTTATTAGCCTCTTAAAGTATATTTCCTATTTGGTAAAGAAATCTTGTTTTTTTCACTGCAGTGGACTCTAGTGTAGAACATGTGGTGATGCACACTGTTTGTACCTTGGAACTTCCTGGTGAATCTGGAGACTACATTCTCAAGGTAAGCCCTATCTATCCATTTGTTTCTTCACCTTTTTTTTTTACTTGTTTTCCTGGGAAATCCTTCTCAAGCCTCTGGGCATATTTATCCAAAAAAAGAACCTTCTGGTTGTTCTATTTCCTCTTATGATCTCATTAAAATTTTATGATCTGTTACTGGACTGCTGCTTACTACAAGTGCTGAACCATGTAGGTTGTGATGGCTATCTTTGGACCATTGACAAGGAAGTTTGGCTTCATGATGGTCTGCAAGGGTAGAAGAATTTAAGAATGTCAACCACACCTTCCTACCAGTCATTGGCACTGCCAAAATAAGAATTAATGTATGATACAAGGATGACTTCCCGGTAAAAGTAGGTCTTAGACAGGGATGTGTAATGTCACCATGGTTGTTTAATATATTTATAGATGGGGTTGTAAAAGATGTAAATGCTAGTGTTGGGGAGAGGGGTGGGATTAAATTATGAGGAATCAAATGCAAAATGGGAGTTGACAGTTACTTTTTGCTGATGATACTGTGCTTATGGGAGATTCTAAAGAAAAGTTGCAAAGGTTAGTGGACGAGTTTGGGAGGGTGTGTAAAGGTAGAAAGTTGAAAGTGAACATAGATAAGAGTAAGGTGATGAGGGTATCAAACGATTTAAATAAAGAAAAATTGGATATCACATTGGAGAGAGGGATTATGGAAGAAGTGAATGTTTTCAGATATTTGGGAGTTGACTTGTCAGTGGATGGGTTTATGAAGGAAGGGGTTAACCATAGAATTGATAAAGGAAAAAAGGTGAGTGGTGCGTTAAGGTATCTGTGAAGACAAAAAACTTTGTCCATGGAGACAAAGAAGGGAATGTACGAAAGTATAGTGGTACCAACACTCTTATATGGGTGTGAAGCATGGGTTGCAAATGCTGCAGCGAGGAGGCAGTGGAGATGTCCTGTCTAAGGGCAATGTGTGGTGTAAATATGCAGAAAATTCGTAGTGTGGAAATTAGGAGGTGTGGAGTTACTAAAAGTATTAGTCAGAGGGCTGAAGAGGGGTTGTTGAGGTGGTTTGGTCATTTAGAGAGAATGGATCAAAGTAGAATGACTTGGAGAGCGTATAAATCTGTAGGGGAAGGAAAGCGGGGAGGGGTCGTCCTTGAAAAGGTTGTAGGGAGGGGGTAAAGGAGGTTTTGTGGGCGAGGGGCTTGGACTTCCAGCAAGAATGTGTGAGCGTGTTAGATAGGAGTTAATGGAAACGAATGGTTTTTGGGACTTGACGAGCTGTTGGAGTGTGAGCAGGTTCATATTTTGTGAAGGGATTCAGGGAAACCAGTTAATTGATTTAGTTGGACTTGAGTCCTGGAAATGTGAAGTACAATGCCTGCACTTTAACCCTTTGACTGTTTCGGTCGTATATATACGTCTTACGAGCCACTGTTTCGGACGTATTAATATGCATAAATTCTAGCAGCCTCAAATCAAGTGGGAGAAAGCTGGTAGGCTCACATGTGAGAATGGGTCTGTGTGGTCAGTGTGCGCAGTATGAAAAAAATTGGGCAGCCAGTGGTGCATTGTGGGAAAGCCATTTCAGTAGTCCATGTTCAGCATGCCTAGCGGTAAGAAATACCTAACTCCCTGGCAAATCTGGGACTCTTCTCGTCCAAAGTGATAGCTCTAACTCAGATGGAAGTGTGTCTGAAGATGAATTTCATGGTTTTGAGGAGTTTGTGACCAAAAGCAATCCCCAGGATACCAGAAGGAAGGAAGGAAGGAAGAGATGAAAGGAAGGAAGGAAAGAAGAGATGAAAGGAAGGAAGGAAGAAGAAGAGATGAAAGGGAGGAAGGACAGAAGAGATGAAAGGGAGGAAGGACAGAAGAGATGAAAGGAAGGAAGGACAGAAGAGATGAAAGGAAGGAAGGAAGAGAGATGAAAGGAGGAAGGAAGAGAGATGAAAGGAAGGAAGGAACAGAAGAGATGAAAGGAAGGAAGGAAGGAAGAAGAGATGAAAGGAAGGAAGGAAGGACAGAAGAGATGAAAGGAAGGAAGGAAGGACAGAAGAGATGAAAGGAAGGAAGGAAGGACAGAAGAGATGAAAGGAAGGAAGGAAGGACAGAAGAGATGGAAAGGAAGGAAGAAGAGATGAAAGGAAGGAAGGAAGGACAGAAGAGATGAAGAAGGAAGGAAGGAAGGACAGAAGAGATGAAAGGAAGGAAGGAAGGACAGAAGAGATGAAAGGAAGGAAGGAAGGAAGGACAGAAGAGATGAAAGGAAGGAAGGAAGGAAGGACAGAAGAGATGAAAGGAAGGAAGGAAGGAAGGACAGAAGAGATGAAAGGAAGGAAGGAAGGAAGGACAGAAGAGATGAAAGGAAGGAAGGAAGGAAGGAAGGACAGAAGAGATGAAAGGAAGGAAGGAAGGAAGGAAGGACAGAAGAGATGAAAGGAAGGAAGGAAGGAAGGAAGGCAGGAAGAGATGAAAGGAAGGAAGGAAAGAAGGAAGGGGACGAAGAGAGAAGGAAAGGAAGGACAGAAGAGATGAAAGGAGAGGAAGGAAGGAAGGACAGAAGAGATGAAGGAGGAAGGAGAAGAGAAGGAAGGACGGAAGAGATGAAAGGCAGAGGAAGGAAGAGAGAGGAAGGAAGAGATGAAGAGGCAGGAAGGAAGAGAAAAGAGAAGAGAGGAGGCAGGAAGGAGGAAGAGATAGAGGCAGGAAGGAGGAAGAGATGAGAGGCAGGAAGGAAGGAAGAGAGAGGCAGGAAGGAAGGAGAATAGAGGCAGGAAGGAAGGAAGAGAATAGAGGCAGGAAGGAGGAATGGAAGAGAATAGAGGCAGGAAGGAAGGAAGAGAATAGAGGCAGGAAGGAAGGAAGAGAATAGAGGCAGGAAGGAAGGAAGAGAATAGAGGCAGGAAGGAAGGAAGAGAATAGAGGCAGGAAGGAAGGAAGAGAATAGAGGCAGGAAGGAAGGAAGAGAATAGAGGCAGGAAGGAAGGAAGAGAATAGAGGCAGGAAGGAAGGAAGAGAATAGAGGCAGGAAGGAAGGAAGAGAATAGAGGCAGGAAGGAAGGAAGAGAATAGAGGCAGGAAGGAAGGAAGAGAATAGAGGCAGGAAGGAGGAAGAGATAGAGGCAGGAAGGAAGGAGAGATAGAGGCAGGAAGGAAGGAAGAGAATAGAGGCAGGAAGGAGGAAGAGAAGAGGCAGAAGAGAGAGATAGAGGCAGGAAGGAAGGAAGGAAGGAAGGAAAAAGGAAGCTGGGAGGGAGGTTGTGAGGAAGAAGACATGCAATCCCTTTTGTGTCATTTTGACAGCTGCCTTACCCTGACTCAGCAAATTTAGATGTCCCCACACACACAGCTTCAAGTGCTAAGGGAAGTTGATGGAAAGTGTCCAGTCATTATATATGCGTATATATATTATAGAACAATAACAATAAAAATTTGTTTGCATTGTTGGTTTGTGTAAACAAGTTTTGTAAACAATATACAGTGGACCCCCGAGTTTCGTAAAAACTTCACTCCTGAAGTCTGCTCAAGCGCCATTACCGAACGAATTTACTTCCTTAAGGAAAAATGTCACGTAGGTTAGTCTATTTCAGACCCCCCAAAAATACACTTCCACAAGCACTGACAATATTATACTTACATAATTGTACGATTTCCGGGGTTTACGAAACTCGGGGGTCCACTGTAATGATAATAATGTTTGTGCAGGTATTGTGTTGCTTACAACTAGTGTATATATGTACACAGCACCTTACTTTGGTCTCACAGGCCACATAAGTTACTTGGAAAAAAAAAATATTGGAAAATACAAGAAGCCATACGCGGCTCATTTTCTGCCAACTTTACACCTCCATATCTCAGTAAGTATTGATCACAAAATTTAATTTTTTAGGATAAAAACAATCAGAAAAATATTAACATTTTGATAAGAACAAATAATTTTTTTTTTTTTCGAATATTTTGCGACAACAGGAGAGCACTCAGGATTGGGGGTTGCAACAGTCAAAGGGTTAAAGGAGGGGATTGGATATTGGCCGTTTGGAGGGATTTTCTGAACTGTCGTATCTTAGCGCCTCTGCAAAGACAGTGATTATGTGTGAGTGAGGTGAAAGTGTTGAATGATGATGAAAGTATTTTCTTTTGGGATTTTCTTTCTTTTTGGGTCACCCTGCCTCTGTGGGAGACGGCCAACGTGTTAAAAAAAAAAAAAAAAGGATGTTAACACCTACACTTGGTGTTTGCCAGAGTATCTACATCTAGTACATATCCAAGAGAGCTTACCTTACAGCATTGGTTATTAGGCTATTTAGGTTAGTAATTCCCTGTATAATTATGCTTGCAGCTACAGGAGCAGAGGTATGCTTGTGTCCCATCTTCATTAGGGGACTGGTATCACTCTTTGGTAAACCATAATCATAACAATCGAAAAAACTTAAAAATAAGTTAGGTTTATTGAAAAAGTCTTAAAATCTGGCAACTTTTTTGTCCAAGTCTCATTCTCTCTAATTCTGTTTGGAGTGACATCTGAACTGTCATATCTGGGCAAATCTTCAAAAAAAGTTTTGTGTGTGAATGATGGTGAAAGTGGATCACCCTGCCTCGGTGGGAGACAGCCAACATGTTAAAAAATGTTTTCATTGTTCCATCTATGAAAGGCTTTGCAAAAATAAATAATAAGAACAGTAAATAACATTAAAACATAATACAGACAGCAAGTTTAGAAAGACATATACAGTGGACCCTCGGTTTTCGTTGAAAATTCTGTCCAGAATGTTGTTTGAGTGCCGTTACCGAATGAATTTGTTCCCATAAGGACAAATGTAAATTAGATTAGTCGTTTAAGACCCCCAAAAATACACTTAAAAAAGCTCTTACAAAAATACACTTACATAATTGTTCGAGTTTGGAGGTGAACGAAAACCGAGGGTCCACTGTATTGAGGCACGTATTGGGGCGACAATGGCAGTGTTGCTTGTGCTTACATGTGTGTTCTCTGAGTAGAGAACACTTGAAAAAACTTCAGATATTACTGGGGCAGCTTCAAGAAACACTCCCTTCATATGCTGTTACACATGGATACTGTCAGTCAACAAAAATATTATGGATATTGTTACTTGGAAATGAGTTACGTATTTGGCTGTTTACTGAAATGGAGAGTTTACAGTGGACCCCCGGTGTTCGTCCATTTTTCATAACAGAATGCTGTTCAAGTGCCATTACCAATCAAATTTATTCCCTTAAGAAATAATGTAAAGTAGACTAGTCCTTTTAGACCTCCAAAACTACTTATAAAAGCATTTAAAAAAATACTTACATAAAAAGGTGTGTTTTGAGCAGGACGAACACCGGTGGTCCACTGTATTTATGAATCAGTCATGATTTTTACACTACATTCAGTAGTAATTGTTTTACAAGCCCAGAAGCAAATATTGACAATAGTCCTAGATATTTTTTCATTTGTGAGGAGGGGTCGGCAGATATTTTGAAAATTTCACAGCTTCTCTAATTTTTTTTTGTTGGGGGAGGGGGTAAAAAAAAATAGTATAGAACAGTACAGTGGACCCTTGAGATTCGTAAGCCTTGCGCTTCGCAAATTTTGCCTTTCGACAACTTTTTTCATCAAAATATAGCCTTGCGGTTCGTAATTTGCCTCACCATTCGTCGGTCGTCCGGAACAGATAGTAGCGGCCTCCCAGCATCCATGCCACACAAAGGCGTCCCACACACCATTCCCAGTCAGTGTGACATTGTTTATCGGCGAGTGACCATCACCCCACATGTTCATGCGATACATTTCGTAATATTCCATTCTTTTTTGTGATTGCAACTGCTAAATAAGCCACCATGGGGCCAAAGATAGTTCAGAGTAAAGGTGAGAAACACGATAGAATTCAAGAAAGAACGTGTAGCAAAATATAACTATGAACACTGCTTCCAGAAAATTGTGGCCAGAATGTGTCCTCGAGAAGGATTTTGAAGGGTTTGAGGCTGACCCTGACAACCCTATGCCAGTTGTGGAATGTACTGTGGCATTGGGAAATTCCATGGGGTTGGATGTGACTGGCCAGGATGTGGAAGAGTTGGTGGAGAACCACAGTGAAGAGCTGCAAGACCTTCATCTGCAACAGCAACAGACCACAGCTCAGGAAATTGCTTCAGAGGAGGAGGAAGAGTAATGGAAGAAGGTGCCTTCTTCAAAGATTAAGGACATTTGTGCAAAGTGGAGTGAGGTGCAAATGTTTGTGGAGGAACATCCCCCTAACAAAGCTGTTGCAAGCAGTGTCAGCAATAGTACGTACAATTACAATGTCTTGTCCCATTTTAGGCAAATTTTAGAGACGCCAGAAACAGAGCTCTCTGGGACAATTTTTTGAGCGACGGGTCAAGTGACTCTCAAGCTGGTCCTAGTGGCATTAAAAAACAAAATAGGCAAGTAACCCCGGATAAGGAATTCGTACCTAAAGTCTTTATGGAAGGGGATTCCCCTTCCAAACAATAGTGTAACTTCTCCATCCCCTCCCCTCCTGTGTTCCATACACCAACAAGTCGTTAATAAAGGTAAGTGTGATGTTATTATTGTTTTATACTTGATGTCTCATTGTTTTCTGTATGTAAATCTATATTTAATGTAAAAAAATTTTTTTGTTAATACTTTTGGGTGTCTGGAACAGATTAATTAGAAAATTCAAGGGTCCTCTGTATTTTTCTTTGTTAAAATATACATTTGCCATTACTTTATTACATAACAGTAATTAAACTAGGTAGGTTGGTAGACAGCACCCACCCAGGGAGGTACTACCGTCCTGCCAAGTGCGTGTAAAACGAAAGCCTGTAATTGTTTTAAATGATGGTAGGATTGCTAGTGTCTTTTTTCTGTCTCATAAACATGCAAGATTTCAGGTATGTCTTGTTACTTCTACTTACACTTAGGTCACATTACACATTCATGTACAAGCATATATATACACACCCCTCTGGGTTTTCTTCTATTTTCTTACTAGTTCTTGTTCTTATTTCCTCTTATCTCCATGGGGAAGTGGAACAGAATTCTTCCTCCGTATGCCATACGTGTTGTAAGAGCAAGGGGCTAGTAACCCCTTCTGTATATATTTTACTGAATGTAAAAGGAGAAGCTTTCGTTTTTCCTTTTGGGCCACCCTGCCTTTGTGGGAAATGGCCAACGTGTTGAAAGAAAGTAATTAAACTAATATTTTTCCTTTATCAGGTTCGAGGAGTGGATGACTACTTATCAGGAGACACCCTCCTTGGGGAATATGAATACGTTCACAGTTGTATGAAATATGATGAAGATGTTTTCTTCACACTCATGCATGCTGATTCTGTCAAGCAGTCGTATTTACGTACGGTAAGCTTAATGATAAAATTAAATATTTTTTTCACTGAAACCTTGTGTGTATTATGTAAATAATCCATGGGCTCTTTACGCGCACTTAAAACATTAAATATCAGAGGTCTAAGAATCTTTAACCTTCTACCATTGGCTTTAAGAAACATTGCCAGATATCCCAAACCCCTCTGGGGTTTGGGATATTTGCTGTTTGGAGTTCTTGTAGGAGTGCATGATCAGCCAGGCTGTGATGGCTATGTGGGCCTACAGGCAGCACTAGCCTGACTGATCAAGTAGTCACTAGGAAATCTGGTAACTGACCAGGCTGCATGGGTAGATACCTTTTTATTGGTTAATGATTGTAAAGCTCCTTGTGTATAAAGCATTTCAAGGAAGATTTAGCATATAAAAATTGTGAATACTGTATGTACATAAATTTGAGTTACACTAAAATTTATAAAAACTGAGTTGAGTACAGATGAACTACAATAAAACATTCAGGTTGGTTTCAATATACAAGAATATTGAGGGCAGCTTTCAGTGAGGTGCCCAGTGTATGAAGGACTGGCTTCCTCTAATTCCTCATCTTCCACTGTTGTTCTCTGTAATGGACTGAAGAAGCTACTGGCTTGTGAAACGTTTCCGTAATAAAGATTCTCAATTGTTTCACAAGTCTCATCAAGGAATAGAAAAGCCTGGCCCCAGGCTGGGGTCAGACAGCTGCAGGAGATGAAAGACTAGAAACTGGTCACAAGTACATCACAGGTATATTTTTTAAGCAGCTCTCATTATGGCAAAAGTGACTCTTGAGTCATTGGCATCAATAATGGTGTCCATAATGTTGTAACTTTTCCAGAAGTCTTTTGTTGTAAACTTATCTGGTGTATTTGTGTGTAACTGAGGAATTGGCACATTAATCTATAATACTTCTATAATATAACAAACTACATTAGGTTATCACATTATCACGTACAGTAAAATTCTCATGTGCACACTCAACTGTAACATGTTTGAAGAAAACACAACTTAATGAAATATCCTGTAAAAGCAGTGCCATGTAAGCAGTGCTTTTCTTATTTCAGTGTTTAACTGCTGGGGAGAAATACATTAACATAGCTTTAAACTGGAAATTTTTAGCTGTATTGAGAGGGCAGAATATTGAGCCTCTGCCACTCCATGTGCTGTATGACCCACATCAGATTTGAACTTCACATTTTTTTTATGCAGTATTTTATTTAGGTGCTTTTCCACCCAGTACTGGTGTTAGGTGCTCCTTGGTTCCCTTAAAAATTGGAAAATTCTTGTAGGAGTTTGAATGTTCTTCCTGGGATAGTATTCTTTTCCAAAATACACTTGAGGGCTGCATTGATGCTGGCAAAGGGCTCTTGATTCAATTAATTGAAGCTACTGTCACTTCAGTCCAGTCTGATTATTTCCCATTCCCAGGCTCTGTATGACCCCTACAGGTTTAGTGTTTACCCATGACTAATACTACTGTAATTAGCAACAACTGTAACATACCAAGAAAGAACAAAGTTCGGCCTTGGTCTTGTTTCCAGTTCAAGTGGCTAAAGCTTCATTCAGCATTCATATGTAGTTGCAAAACTTAAACCAGTCATTACTGTGGATAGTTGTTTTCTCTGCACATTACATGCACTTCATCTTTGAAGTTTGAACACAGCTTCTGAAACCTGTCTTGGATTTGTTTTTCACATTTGGGGTTCTATTTATAGATGAAATTAACTTTACATCATTGTTGGCTTTTGGACTTTTTGCTAACTCTTCAGCTGGGAGGCCTTGTGTAACCAAGTATGTGTAGTTACTCAGACAAAAGTAGTCCTTATTTGGAGTTGCACAAAAATCAGTCATTATTTATTGATGCCTTTGAGCACTGAAAATTGTTGTAAATACTTATCATATTTGATTTTGCAGGGGTGATCTCTAGCTCTTGGTCCAGCCTTTTAATTTTTCACCAGCCAGTACTTTTTTTTTTTTTTTTTTTGACCCCCATAGTTTGTTACAGGTGTTATTGCTCAGCTCATTCACTTTAACTCACTTGTGTTGAAATATTTCCTGAGACAGTATTCCCATGGCATATTTGGTTGTGTAATTTCTAAGCATACCCCCCTTGTTATTGCATCCCTGGTGATGAGTATCAATGTCTGCCCCTTCTATGCCCCTTAGTAGTTTTATAAGTGCTGTAGTGGTTATATTCTGACTTGTTCTTCACTCCAATGATATAAATCCTAGTTCCTGCATTCTTTCTCCATAGCTCCAGCATTTCAGGCACATTTTTTTATATATTTTTTTGTCCTTTCTGAAATTTCAGTTTTTTTGCTTGATGAGGGTTCCATCTCAGCACTGCATACCTAAAAATTGATCATATGCATGAGGTTAAAAATGCTCTGAATGGATCTTTGTCTAGGTTGCTGACTGTTTCACTTGGATTTACAAGCTTATCCTGTACTGCTGATTTTGTTCTGTATGCAATTAAAGGGACAGGTTTTGGATAATGGCTATTAAGTTTTTTTTCTCCAGATGGTATTATCTTTGGTCTCCCTTTCCAGTCCCCATGCATCATAACTTTGCTTGGGTTAAATTCTGGTAGCCATTTGCCTGACCATTCCTAAAGTCACATACATTGTCCAACATCTCTAAAAGTTTTGACTGGATGTTTTTGTAAAGACTTGACTATGGTCACACTTTGAAACTAGTGTTGCAGCCTTAAGAGCATCACCCCCTTTTTTTTTTTTTTTTACCTTGATAAACAGCAAGCAGTTGATTTATGTGAATACAGAAAGTACTTTGTGTTCAGATACAACTTTGAGAAGTTGCTTTCGTAACCTGACTGCAAGTTAGTTGTTTTCTTTAGGTTACACATCAGGATTTTTGCTGAGGAAGCTTGTGTGATGACCTAAGGCACTAAAGAAGTGAGTGGTCTGCTGGAAAACAAAGGTGTTTAGCATCAAAGTATATTTGACATCTGAAAACTGCATTTTGATTCTTTTTGGTGGATCATAAGCACACTGGACTTCTTAAAACTTCCACCTCATGATCATGAGTTTTTCATTAGAAAGTATGTTGGGTTTAAAGATACAGGACCAATATTTTTTTTTTAATAAGCTGCACAAAGGAATTCATAACATCCTTTTTCTTTTGCCAGATTCTTAATCAGCTTCTCAATTTTTGTTGTCTGACCAAATGCGTGATTATGCAATCCTGTCAGATAAAAAAAAAAAACTGTTGGCCCACCACTCTAGTATGTTGCTGAGCAGTATGTAAACTTCTTGTCTAATGCCCTCTGTGACTTTTGATCTCATTTTATCATCATCCACTTCTGTCTAGAACTGGTTCTTGTCACTTGCAACTTCAAGGCTTATGAGGCATCTTTCAAATAAATCTAGGTATGCATTAATAATCTAGGGCTACTGCCCTTTATAATTTTGTAAATTGTGAGTTTTTATGAGTAGAAAAGGTAGTTGGTGGTTCACAAATATTTCTGTGCAAAATGTTTGAGGGTGTGGAATGAGCACATAAGATATCCAGAAATTGCGCCTTCATAGAACACTAGCTACAATAATATTTTGTAGATTGCTAGTGAACTTTTAGATTATAGTAATGACCACACACTTCTTTTGGTAGGCTGTCGTACAGTATGCACAGCTGACACTTCCCAGATTAACAGCTTTGGGTGTACCGTTCTAAGCTATGGTTGTCTTGTGTACCCATTCACTTTAAAGACATTACGAAAGTTAAATTTTTCTGATACATTCTCGTTTCAAACTAGGTCCATACATTTTTTCCCCCTGAGTAAGTGTTGAAGATGAAGCAAATGTTCACAATCAAGTGGAGGTCTCCTGGTTTCAACCATAAATTGGAAACCAAGATGAAATGAGACAGCAAATTTGTTCCAAGTGAGTTTTGGTTATTTCTATAAAGTATCAGCCTAGAAATGCTAGTTTTGTGTATTCGTGGCTTTTTTTTTTATATTGCAACCTAGTTTAATAACCTTTTAAAGTTGGCTTACTTTATGTTAATACTGGCCTGTGAGACATGAGACATTACCTCCCCCCACATGTTCATTCTGCTGGCATTACTCTTCATAGCATTACTGTTCCCACTTTGATGAGGGCAAGGCAGTACTCTCATTGGGACAAGATTTAGGTGGGTACTCATCCCAAATCTCCTCCTCTATCATTACTTGGGATGGGCTGCTGCTCCAATAGGGAGTGGATGGTGAAAATTGGAGTTGATGCATACTCTGCCTATGACCAGCTAATATATTACACCTAACAGTCTGGGACTTACAGGAATGTTTATTTAAAGTGATGTGGCTATTCGTCTCTCATAACGTCTGGCTGGGGACCTGACCCCAAACAATCCTTTTTGTTACACAAATTTAAGCATTGGTGTATATGCATGATCCAGCCAAGTAGTAATATTTATTGTGTTCTAAAAAGTGGCTAGTGTCTGTAGACAGTGATTTTTATTTTAGTTTTCCCAGTGCAATTTTGGATTAATTTTCAGTGGCTAACCCAAATAAAGGCTTTCTTGGGCTCTTTTAATTCAGATCTGCAGACTAATAAATCACTAATGGTGCATTAGGAGCTATTAAGTCTTGCCTGTTTAAATTTCTTTATTGTATCAGTGTGATTACTTATTTGTGGTTGCAGAAGTAGAGCTACTTTTGTGGTATCTCATCTATATAATTGATCATAATTTATTTTTAAACCTTGCAAAAAGTTTTTGCACACTACCTTTTCTCTGAGCTCATTCCACTCCTCTTAGCTACTCTAAAAAATAATTTTTGCAGTAATTTTTACACTGCAATTAAAGATTGTCCTATTGTACTCCCTATTGCTAGTTCCAAAAGATTCCATTTTCTCCATAGCCTTCCATGAAGTTATAAGTGGTTTTCATATTTTCTTACCTGATCCTGTATTTCTTAATTCAGAAATCCATTTTGCTGCATGTTTCAGATTTTCTATTTAATTTGTTTTATCTAAATTTGATCACTATGAAACTTGTGTTCTTCTCTTCAAAGTGCTTGTGAGATATAAACCTGTTTTTTTTTTTTTACTATGCCAAAGTTATGAAATGAATAGGTCTTTAAACAATAGAATTTTTGTGGTAATCTTTGCTTAACAACAGATTTTTCAAGGAAACCTGTTTTTAAACAAAACTTACTAACCTCTTAGAGATGTATGATGAACTAACAGTTATATAGTGCTGCATAAAGGCTACTTAATAAATTTGAGAAGCAAGCTGGGTAAAAGGAAATACTTCTGCAATGGAAAACTGTAGTCATTATAAAGGATGAAACATGAGGACTGGAGAATCTAACTAGAGGAATTTCACAAGAATGATTGTTGAGCAACATACAGGAGATTATCAAAAAGTTTTTGGTCTGCCATGAAAAAATATATATATATATATATAAATATATATATACAGTGGTCCCTCAACTAACGAACTTAATCCGTTCCAAGAGCTAGTTCTTAACACGAAAAGTTCGTAATTTGAAACCTTATTTCCCATAAGAAATAATGTAAATACACTTAATCCGTTCCACCGAAAAATATTCACATACTAAATAAAAAAATATTAATAAATAACTTACCTTTATTGAAGAGTTGCAGGCATCTGGAAGATAGGGAGGAGGACAGGGGGAGGGTGTTAGTGTTTGCATGCCTGCTACACTCCCTGCATGCCTGCTACACTCCCTGCATGCCTGCTACACTCCCTGCATGCCTGCTACACTCCCTGCATGCCTGCTACACTCCCTGCATGCCTGCTACACTCCCTGCATGCCTGCTACACTCCCTGCATGCCTGCTACACTCCCTGCATGCCTGCTACACTCCCTGCATGCCTGCTACACTCCCTGCATGCCTGCTACACTCCCTGCATGCCTGCTACACTCCCTGCATGCCTCTCACTCTGCATCTGCTACACTCCCTGCATGCCTGCTACACTCCCTGCATGCCTGCTACACTCCTGCATGCCTGCTACACTCCCTGCATGCCTGCTACACTCCCTGCATGCCTGCTACACTCCCTGCATGCCTGCTACACTCCCTGCATGCCTGCTACACTCCCTGCATGCCTGCTACACTCCCTGCATGCCTGCTACACTCCCTGCATGCCTGCTACACTCCCTGCATGCCTGCTACACTCCCTGCATGCCTGCTACACTCCCTGCATGCCTGCTACACTCCCTGCATGCCTGCTACACTCCCTGCATGCCTGCTACACTCCCTGCATGCCTGCTACACTCCCTGCATGCCTGCTACACTCCCTGCATGCCTGCTACACTCCCTGCATGCCACTAGGAAGCTTCTTTGGACCCATGGTGACTTATTTCACAATGACAATCACTAAACCACCAAAAAATACAACAAAAGTATTGTGAATGTTTGAAAGAGCGCACTGGGTAATGTTCTCTCAAGTGTAAACAACGTTTGACTGGCGTCCTGTCTGCCTCACAGCCGACAGGCGGACAGGTCGTTACGGTTCGCTTCACGAGTAAATGTTCGCTATGTGAGAAAAATATTTTGCTAAAAAAGCGTTTATGCGATTTGTTCCAAACTCATATGAGAGCGTTTAGGGTCAAAAGGCTAGAGGAGGGTCCACTGAATATTTTATATACAGTATATAGGCTTACCTAATCATTAAGTTGAAGTTGTCTCCCTTGAAGCCCTCTCCTTGGAAGGCTCTGCACTGATCCCAGGACTTCTGCCACTTCCGAAACATTTCTTGATTTCTTCTTTCCTGATAGCATCTGGCGCTGCCTGTGATTCTGCCAGAATCTCCATTAAAACACTGCACCTTGAGTACCATTTTTATTCTTGGGAAGAGAAGTCACAGAGGGCTAGATCTGGGGAGTAGGGAGGGTGGGGGACAGCCACCATGTTTTGGTCAGAAAATGTCTTTCTGGTCTTGAGTCAGTAAGCGGGGCATATATTTCATGTTCAGATTTTGTCAAAATGCTTTAACATGACCCATAAGAAATTCCTACAGCACTTGCAGTGTCCTGGATACTCTGATGGTGATCTTCGTGACTAGCCTGCCTCACTTTTTCAATATTGAAGTCTGTTTTTGATGTTGATGGATGACCAAAGCATTCATAATCTTCAGCTGATGTTCAACCTGCATTGAATTAAGAAAACCATTTAAAACGCTGTCCGACCCATTTCTTCATTGACAAATACTTTCTAAAGCATTTTTGAGTTTTACTAGCTGTTTTACTGAACTTGAAGCATAATTTTATACATGCAAACACACGCAGGTGCTGTTCTCTTAAACCTTTGGGGGTCGACAGGCCTTCTTGGAAACCTGTTCCTGGGGTCGAAATATTTTTGGAAAAAAAAATTCTTACAGAATGATGGAGAATCCTTTTCCGATCATAACGCCACCAAAATTATGAAATTTGATCGAAAACTAACGGAATTATGCTTTTGCGAAGTTAGCGGTATTGATGACATTTACGCATCAGCGATTTCGCCCACTTTGAGCCCTATTTTGGGCAAATTCCAATGTTTCAGTCTACTAAAATTATAGCTATTTCGCTAGAACTCCATTTCTTCTATCGATTGAGTACAAGAAACCGCCTATTTACCAATTTCAACTACCCAAAATAGTGGTCAGAAAATGGCAATTTGGCCAATTTCACACAAATTTCAAACGATGCCAATTTCAAAATAGGGTCCAGAATAAACAAGGCAGACATTCCTGGCACTAAAATAACATCTTCTCTGTTCATTAGTCACGTCTCCAGGCCCCTCTTAATTACTTTTGCTTTCCATTTTGAATTTTATTCTCTCAAAAAATAGAAGATTTACTGTTATGTATACAACTGCATCATTGTATAAATGGTATAAATAATATCAGAGCACTTGTGCATGAATATTAGACTCGCCAGTTGATGTATATTGGACGCATGGTGTGATTTATTTACTCTTGAACATCGTCAAAAATCGAACATTTGCGCTACTTTGAGCTCAATTTCAAGGTACTTGTCATTGTCAAACCAATCAAAATCATCTCTTTCTGTACTATATCTTCATTCTATCAAATGAGACCAAGAAAATGAGAATACATCAATAAATACCATACGAAAATAGACTGCAAAGTCGATGTTTTAAACGAAAAAAAAACGGAGTTTTTTTTCTCATTATGCAGTGTGTGGTGCAGGATTTTTTTTATACTGTGCACACTGACCACATAGACCCATTCTTTCATATGTAGGGCTACCAGCCATTTCCCAATTAATTTGAGGCCGATGAATTTACGCGTACTAGTACGGCACCAACCCCTGCTTATAAAACGTACTAGTACGGCACCAACCCCTGCTCGTAAAATGTACTAGTACGGCACCGACCCCCAAAGGGTTAATGATTCCAGAGCAATTGCTCGCCTTGTCATACGTAATGTTAAACGCACTTGCTGGCAAGATTACGTTTCTACTGTCACTTCGGCTTCCTCAATGAGTGCAGTCTGGAAGAAAGTGCGGAAATTGAGTGGTAAATTCTCCCCCAACCCGGCTCCTGTTCTTCAGGTTGCCAGTGTCAATATAGCACACCCTCTTGCCGTTGCCACTGAAATTGGTAATCGTCTGGTCCACATTTCTCAGGGGCTCCATCTATGCCCCTCGTTCCTTTCTTCTAAGTCTGCCAGCGAGTTAAAGCCCTTAGATTTTTCTTCTCTCAGAGAAGAATCTTATAATGTGCCTTTTACCCTTCAAGAACTGGAGGCAACACACACTGCTTGCCGATCATTGGCAGCTGGGCCAGATGGCATACATATTCGTATGCTACAGCATTTACATCAGTCTGCTCTTACCGTCCTCTTACGACTCTTTAATCTTATATGGTCGCAAGGAGTTCTTCCCCCCCAGCTGTGGAAGTCTGCTGCTATTCTCCCTTTTCGCAAACCGGGTACTACGGGACGTGATACTTCCCACTACCGTCCCATCGCTCTTACCAGTGCAGTTTGCAAGGTGATGGAACGTCTAGTTAATAGACGTTTGATGTGGTATTTAGAGATGCACAATAGTCTCTCCACTAGTCAATATGGCTTTCGTAAGGGCCGTTCTGCCATTGACTCCTTACTGCGCTTGATGTACGTAATTTCGTAAAATTACTCCTAAGTTGCTCACATAACCAATTCCGGTTATCTTTGCCCAAATACTTTTTAAAACTACCTTTGAGAAGGGCCTGTATGACAAACCTTTGAAGGTATATCTTACCCTTGACTTATGCCCTAATGGCCCACCTCCTTAGGCCTCTGAGGCAACCTACCATTTTTCCTTAAGGCCTTCTTAACTGAAAGACATTTCCGTGTCCGGGTTGGTAATGAGCTTTCCCGGAATTTGTCCAAGCTGAAGGTGTCCCCCAGGGTTGTGTTCTGAGCACAACTCTTTCTGCTTGCTATAAATAATTTGGCATCTGTTCTCCCATCCAATATTTGGTCATCGCTTTATGTGGATGACTTTACTATAGCTTGTGCGGGTGCTGACTGTCACCTCATTGCAGTTTCCCTCCAGCATGCCGTCAACCGGGTTTCCGATTGGGCCACCACTCATGGGTTTAAATTTTCTAGTGGCAAAACTCATCAAATTACATTTACTAGACGTTCAGTGGTCTCTGATCATCCATTGTACCTATACGGCTCACGTATCCCAGAACGTGATAGTCAGGTTTCTCGGCCTCCTGTTTGACCATCGATTGTCCTGGAAACCTCGCATTACCTCTCTGAAGGCAACTTGTCATAGCCGGCTGAACCTCCTAAAAACCCTCGCACATCTTTCATGGGGGGGGCTGATCGTAGAACTCTCCTTCGCCTGCATTCAGCCTTAATATTATCAAAACTTGATTATGGTGACCAGATATATTCGGCGGCCTCTCCTGCTACTCTTTCCAGCCTTAATCCTGTCCATCACCAGGGGTTGCGTTTATGCCTTGGGGCATTTCGTTCTTCCTCGGTTGAGAGCCTCTATGTAGAAGCGAACATTCCATCCTTGTCCGATCGTCGTGATGCACATTGCATTGGCTATTATGTTTGCTCTCATGACCTCCGCAATCCTTCCATATACAGTGGTACCTCGAGTTACGATATTTTTATATTAGAATGCTGTCAAGTGCCATGTGACAAAGATTTGGTTGAAATGACTACCTTAACCTAAAAATATACTTACAAAAGCATTTAAAATAAACTTCATAGGGTGATTTTGGACCATCGAACTCAGGTACCACTGTATAGGATTGTCACAGATGTTAGTAGATATCATTTGTTCGTTGCCCTGTTTATTCATTACCCTTTTCTCTTCTGTCTACATTCCCTTGTCTTCCTTCAGCTACCACCTTTATATGTTCATGTGACATCTCCCTTTCCCGTACCCCCTTGGGGAGTTCCTGCTGTCCGTGTCTGTTCTATTCCTCTACCTTGCGCGAAAGCCCAACTACCTACGACGGCTTCTCGCTCTTTTTTTCTAGACCACTTCCATTCTCATTCCCATGCCATCACAGTGTACACCAATGGTTCAAAGTCATCTGACGACATCGGATTCGCAGCAGTGTTTACGGACAGCGTCGTGCAAGGGCATCTATTACCCTCGGCTAGCATATTTATTGCTGAATTGTATGCCATTCTTGTGGCACTTATCTGTAT
This sequence comes from Cherax destructor, assembly GCA_009830355.1. NCBI lineage: Eukaryota > Metazoa > Arthropoda > Malacostraca > Decapoda > Parastacidae > Cherax > Cherax destructor. Next base: position 56,006 of record WNWK01012507.1, read on the forward strand.
TGCATCTATGCCTGTGTCACCATTTGTGGTCGTTTCAGACTCCCTTAGTGCTTTACAGGCTATTCGTAAAATTGATACACCTCACCCCCTAGTTCTTCGTAACCAACTTTGGTTACGCCATATCTCTAGCAAACACAAATATTTTTTTTGTTGGGTCCCTGGTCATGTTGACGTGCAGGGCAATGAACAGGCAGACACTGCTGCGCGGTCAGCAGTACATGACCTTCCAGTTTCATATAGAGGTGTTCCATTCACGGACTATTTTGGGGTCATTGCTACCCACCTTCACACCCGTTGGCAACAACGCTGGTCTGACCTGCTAAATAACAAAACTTCATTCTATTAAACCGAGTATAGGTTTCTGGCCTTCTTGTCACCAATGTCGAGGTTGGGAGACTACCCTCTCCCGTCTTCGCATCGGCCACACTCGTCTTACTTACGGGTATCTCGTGGAGAGGCTTCCTGTTCCTCTGTGAACATTGTCAGGTTCCAGTATCTGTTCACCATACAGTGGACCCCCGAGTTTCGTAAACCCCGGAAATCGTACAATTATGTAAGTATAATATTGTAAGTGCTTGTGGAAGTGTATTTTTGGGGGGTCTGAAATAGACTAACCTACGTTACATTTTTTCTTAAGGGAGTAAATTTGTTCGGTAATGGCGCATGAGCAGACTTCAGGAGTGAAGTTTTTACGAAACTCGGGGGTCCACTGTATTCTGTTAGACTGCCCACTCTATCTACGAGCATGCAGAATTTGCCTCCAAAGTCGTCTTCGCTCTTTTTCCCCCCGGGGCCCTTTCCTTTTTTAGCCTTTTCCCCTGCCACTCCATACCCTACTAATCATCCCTCTCCCTCTTAAAACCCATTCTCCCTGCATCCTACCTTAACCTGCTGCACTGTATGACCCCTGTGGTTTAGCGCTTCTTTTTGATTGTAATAATAATCTTAATTGTTCCACTAACATCACAAAAAATGCCCATCTGACCTCAACGGAATGACAAATCGCACTGAAACTCGCCACACTACTTCAAGGAGGAGTGTACTGTGCAGTGTGATCAATGCTGCTGCCATATTTCACCCAGGAAGTGCATGAAAATTAGTCCAGGAACTTTTTGATAGTACCCTATAATGTTTCTTTAGTATATAAATACATACTGTTAGGAAATGTTTCGCCCATCAGGGTCATTATCAGTTTAATAGACATTACAATGGAGTCATATATAGGAATTAGAGAGGGTGTTGTGGCTATGTAAGCATGGGTAGGCTTGATAGTATTTCAAGATTGACCAAGCCAGAACTTCAGTGATATTGAAACTCCTTATTTTGTATTATAGTTTTGGGTGTAACATTGATTAATGTTTCTAAACATCTGCATTTCTGAGGTTGTACTTTTATAATAATTTTGGTTTAATTCCAATTCATAGTGTCCAAGTGTACTCATGCCTTGTCGTGTCTCCTGCATACATGTTTGTTCACTGAATCTGGTGTCTTCCCTTTTATAGCCTTCATAGGGGATCAGGTAAACTCTTGCATTGGATTGTGTAGTCTGTTCTGGTTTGTTCCTGGCAAGATCCTTGGTGGTGGTGGTGGTAATAGAAACAGCTTTAATTTTACACTGGGCTAAAGCGGCCATCTCTGAGCCTGCTAATCCCTGTGTACTCAGGCACTGTGGATAAGCCCTTACTTTTTTTTTTTTAAAAAAGTCGGCTGTCTCCCACCGAGGCAGGGTGACCCAAAAAGAAAGAAAATCCCCAACACTTTCACCTCACTCATACATAATCACTGTCTTTGCAGAGGCGCTCAGATACGACAGCTGAGAATAAGTCCCTCCCAACTGTCACTATCCCAGACCCCTCCTTTAACCCTTTGACTGTTTCGGTCCATATATATACGTCTTACGAGCCAATGTTTCGGACGTATTAATACGCCTAAATTCTAGCGGCCTCAAATCAAGCAGGAGAAAGCTGGTAGGCCCACATGTGAGAGAATGGGTCTGTGTGGTCAGTGTGCGCAGTATAAAAAAAATCCGGCAGCCAGTGGTGCATTGTGGGAACGCCATTTCAGTAGTCCATGTTCAGCATGCCTAGTGGTAAGAATTATCTGACTCCTTGGCACATCTGGGACTGTTCTCTTCCTCAATGATAGCTCTAACACAGATGGAAGTGTCTCTGAAGATAAATTTCATGGTTTTGAGGAGTTTGTGACTGAAAGCAATGTCCAGGATAACAGAAGGAAGAAAGAAAGAATAAGGAAGAGATGAGGAAGGAATGAAAGAAAGATGAGAGAAGGAAGGAAGAAGAATGAAGGAGGAAGGAAGTAAAAGAAAGAGAATGGAGGAAGGAAGGAGGCAGGAAGGAAGAGATGAGAGGAAGGAAGGAAGGAAATATGTAAGGAAGGCAGAAAGAAGAAGGAAGGCAAAGAAAGAAAGGAAGGCAGAAGAAGAAAGGAAGGCAGAAAGAAGAAAGGAAGGAGAAAAAAGAAAGGAAGGCAGAAGAAGAAAGGAAGGCAGAAAGAAAGAAAGGAAGGCAGAAAGAAAAAAGGAAGGCAGAAGAAAGAAAGAAAGGAAGGAATGAAGGAAGCTAGGAAGGTAGGTATGAAGGAAAGGAAGGAGGTTGTGGGGAAGAAGACATGGGTCCCCTTATTGTTGGTTGGTGTAAACAAGTTTTGTAAACAATATAATGATACTAATGTTTGTGCGATTGTGTTGCATACAACGAGTGTATATATATATATACATTGCACCTTACTTTGGTCTCGCAGGCCACATAAGTTATGTAAAAAATAAAATAGTGAAAAAAACAAGAAACCTACGAATGAAGTAAACCAAAGTTTACCGGGTGAGCGACATTCGCCGCTGTTGCCATATGCGGCTCATTTTTTGCCAACTTTGCACCTCTATATCTCGGTAAGTACTGATCGCAAAATTTTTTTGGGGGGGATTTAAACAATCAGAAAAATAATCTTAACATTTTGATAAAAAATTTTTTTTTCAAATATTTCCCTACATAGAATGACAGTTTCAGAGAGGGGCTCCGACAGCGGGTTAAAGTGGCATTGTACTTCCCATTTCAGACTAAGTCAACTAAATCATTAACTGGTTTCCCTGAATCCCTTCACAAAAAATTACCCTGCTCACACTCCAACAGCTCGTCAGGTCCCAAAACCATTCGTCTCCATTCACTCCTATCTAACACGCTCACACATGCTTGCTGGAAGTCCAAGCCCCTCGCCCACAAAACTCCTTTACCCCTCCCTCCAACCTTTTCGAGGACGACCCCTACCCAGCCTTCCTTCCCCTACAGATTTATACGCTCTCAAAGTCATTCTACTTTGATC